>JAVTVJ010011402.1:0-14771 GCA_034509425.1 Eopsaltria australis | reverse complement strand
CATGATGCCAGCTTTTAGGAGGCATTAAGCCCTATAATTGCAACCAGAGTTCTAGTTGATGGCAGCTTGAGTCTGTGAGGGATCTTGCTCCATGCGGATTTTGAAGGGGCTTCTGTCGACTACCAGACATGGGGCCTACGATACAAACGATGGCACTTATACACGTGAAAGAAAACTCAGTCTCCCAAATCCATCATGCCAGTTTTATGGAGGCATTTAGCCCTACAATTGCAGCCAGAGTTCTAGTTGATGGCAGCTTGGGTCTGGGAAGGATCTTGATCCATACGGAATTTCAGGTGATGTCCGGGAGAAAAGTGTCTTAGGTCCGGGACACAAAACGTGTCCCTTTCCTCTGAGAAAGAGAACTCTGCCCCCCAGTTTCTTGATGTCAGTTTGGAGGAGGGTTTTGGCCCTGCAAGGGCAGCCAGGGTCCTTGTCGGTGGCAGCTTGGGTCTGTGAGGGATCTTGTTCCATGCGGAATTGAAGAGGCGTTTGTCGACTCCCAGACATGGGGCCTATGATAGAAATGATGGAACTTATCCATGTGAAAGAAAACTCAGTCTCCCAGATCCATGATGTCAGTTTTTAGGAGGCATTTAGCCCTACAATTGCAGCCAGAGTTCTAGCTGATGGCAACATGGGTCTGGGAAGGATCTTTCTCCATGCGGAATTTGAAGAGTTGGCAATCGATTCCCAGACATGGGGCCTAACGTACAAACGATGGCACTTATCCATGTGAAAGAAAACTTAGGCCTGAATATCATGATGTCAGTCTGGTGGAGGGTTTCAGCCCTACAAATGCAACCAGAGTCCTGGTTGATGGCAGCTTGCGTCAGCGAATAATCTTGGTCCATACGGAATTTCAGGTGGGGTCCGGGAGCACTGTGCCTTAGGGCCAGGACACAAAAAGTGTCCCTTTTCTCTGAGAAAGAGAACTCTGCCCCACACTTTCTTGATGTCAGTTTGGAGGAGGGTTTTGGCCCTGCAAGGGCAGCCAGGGTCCTTCTCGGTGGCAGCTTGGGTCTGAGAGAAATCTTAATCCATGCGGAATTTCAGCTTGCGGCTGTCAACTCCCAGATATGTGGCCTTCGATACAAACAATGGCGCTTTTCCATGTGAAAGAAAACTCAGTCCCCTAGATCCATGATGCCAGTTTTTAGGAGCCATTTAGCCCTACAATTGCAGCCAGAGTTCTAGTTGATGGCAGCTTGCGTCAGCCAGGAATCTTGATCCATACCGAATTTCAGGTGGCGTCCGGGAGCACAGTGCCTTAGGGCTGGGACACAAAAAGTGTCCCTTTTCTCTGAGAAAGGGAACTCTGCCCCACACTTTCTTGATGTCAGTTTGGAGGAGGGTTTTGGTCCTGCAAGAGCACCCAGGGTCCTTGTCGGTGGCAGCTTGGGTCTGCGAGGAATCTTGATCCATGTGGAATTTCAGCATGCAGCAGGGAGAGCAGTGCCTTCGGGCCGGGACACAAAAAGTGTCCCTTTTCTCTGAGAAAGAGAACTCTGCCCCCCACTTTCTTGATGTCAGTTTGGAGGAGGGTTTTGGCCCTGCAAGTGCAGCCAGGGTCCTTGTCGGTGGCACTTTGGGTCTGTGAGGGATCTTGCTCCATGCGGAATTTGAAGAGGCGGCTGTCGACTCCCAGACATGGGGCCTTGGATACAAACAATGACGCTTTTCCATGTGAAAGAAAACCCAGTCCTCCTGATCCATGATGCCAGTTTTTAGGAGGCATTTAGCCCTGCAATTGCAGCCAGATTTCTAGTAGATGGCAGCTTGGGTCTGGAAAGGATCTTGATCCATACGGATTTAAAGGAGAAATCCGGGAGAACAGTTCCTTCGGGCCGGGACACAAAAAGTGTCCCTTTTCTCTGAGAAAGAGAACTCTGCCCCCCAGTTTCTTGATGTCAGTTTGGAGGAGGGTTTTGGCCCTGCAAAGGGCAGCCAGGGTCCTAGTCGGTGGCAGCTTGGGTCTGCGAGGAATCTTAATCCATGCGGAATTTCAGCATGCGGCTGTCAACTCCCAGATAAGTGGCCTTCGATACAAACAATGGCGCTTTTCCCATGTGAAAGAAAACTCAGCCCCCCCAGATCCATGATGCCAGTTTTTAGGAGGCATTTAGCCCTACAATTGCAGCCAGAGTTCTAGTTGATGGCAGCTTGGGTCTGGGAAGGATCTTGATCCGTGCGGCATTTCCGCTGGCGTCCGGGAGCACAGTGCCCTAGGGCCAGGACACAAAAAGTGTCCCGTTTCTCTGGGAAAGAGAACTCTGCCCCCCACTTTCTTGATGTCAGTTTGGAGGAGGGTTTTGGCCCTGCAAGGGCAGCCAGGGTCCTTGTCGGTGGCAGCTTGGGTCTGCGAGGAATCTTGATCCATACGGATTCTCAGGAGGAAGCAGGGAGCAGAGTGCCTTAGGGCCGGGACACAAAAAGTGTCCCTTTCTCTGAGAAAGAGAACTCTGCCCCCCACTTTCTTGATGTCAGTTTGGAGGAGGGTTTTGGCCCTGCAAGGGCAGCCAGGGTCCTTCTCGTTGGCAGCTTGGGTCTGTGATGGATCTTGCTCCATGCGGAATTTGAAGAGGCGGCAGTTGATTCCCAGACATGCGGCCTACGATACAAATGATGGCACTTATCCACGTGAAAGAAAACTCAGTCTCCCAAATCCATGATGCCAGTTTTTAGGAGCCATTTACCCCTACAATTGAGCCAGAGTTCTACTTGATGGCAGCTTGCGTCAGCAAGTAATCTTGATCCATACCGAATTTCAGATGGCGTCTGGGAGAACAGTGCCTTACGGCCGGGACACAAAAAGTGTCCCTTTCCTCTGAGAAAGAGAACTCTACCCCCCACTTTCTTGATGTCAGTTTGGAGGAGGGTTTTGGCCCTGCAAGGGCAGCCAGGGTCCTTGTTGGTGGCAGCTTAAGTTTGTGAGGGATCTTGCTCCCTGCGGAATTGAAGAGGCGGCTGTCTACTCCCAGACATGGGGCCTACGATAGAAATGATGGCACTTTTCCACGTGAAAGAAAACTCAGTCTCCCAGATCCATGATGTCAAATTTTAGGACGCATTTAGCCCTAGAATTGCAGCCACAGTTCCAGTTGATGGCAACATGGGTCTGGGAAGGATCTTGCTCCATGAGGAGTTGGAAGAGGCGGCAATCGATTCCCAGACATGGGGCCTACAGTACAAATGATGGCACTTATCCACGTGAAAGAAAACTTAGGCCTGAGAATCATGATGTCGGTCTGGTGGAGGGTTTCAGCCCGACAAATGCAACCAGAGTCCTGGTTGATGGCAGCTTGCGTCAGCGAAAATTCTTGATCCATACGGATTTTCAGGTGGCATCCGGGAGCACAGTGCCTTAGGGCCGGGACACAAAAAAGTGTCCGTTTTCTCTGAGAAAGAGAACTCTGCCCCCCAGTTTCTTGATGTCAGTTTGGAGGAGGGTTTTGGCCCTGCAAGGGCAGCCAGGGTCCTTCTCGGTGGTAGCTTGAGTCTGTGAGGGATCTTGCTTAATGCGGAATTTAAGAGGCGGCTGTCGACTCCCAGACATGGGGCCTACGATACAAATGATGGCACTTTTCCACGTGAAACAAAACTCAGTCTCCCAGATCAATGATGCCAGTTTTTAGGAGGCATTTAGCCCTACAATTGCAGCTAGAGTTCTAGTTGATTGCAACTTGGGTCTAGGAAGGATCTTGATCCGTGTGGCATTTATGGTGGCGTCCGGGAGCACAGTGCCTTAGGGCCTGGACACAAAAAGTGTCCCTTTTCTCTGAGAAAGAGAACTCTGCCCCCCAGTTTCTTGATGTCAGTTTGGAGGAGGGTTTTGGCCCTGCAAGGGCAGCCAGGGTCCTTCTCGGTGGCAGCTTGGGTCTGCGAGGGATCTTGCTCCGTGCGGATTTTGAAGAGGCGGCTGTCGACTCCCAGACATGGGGCCTACGATACAAATGATGGAACTTTTCCACGTTAAAGAAAACTCAGTCTCCCACATCCATGACACCTGTTTAGAGGAGGCATTTAGCCGTACAATTGCAGCCAGAGTTCTAGTTGATGGCAACTTGTGTCTGGGAAGGATCTTGATCTGTGCGGCATTTCAGGTGACGTCCGGGAGCAGAGTGCCTTAGGGCCGGGACACAAAAAGTGTCCCTTTTCTCTGAGAAAGAGAACTCTGCAACCCACTTTCTTGATGTAAGCTTGGAGGAGGCTTTTGGCCCTGCAAGGGCAGACAGGGTCCTTCTCGTTGTTAGCTTGGGTCTGTGAGGGATCTTGATCCATGCGGAATTTCAGCAGGCAGCAGGGAGCAGAGTGCCTTAGGGCCGGGACACAAGAAGTGTCCCTTTTCTCTGAGAAAGAGAACTCTGCCCCCCAGTTTCTTGATGTCAGTTTGGAGGAGGGTTTTGGCCCTGCAAGGGCAACCAGGGCCCTAGTCGCTGGTAGCTTGGGTCTGTGAGGGATCTTGCTCCATGCGGAATTGAAGAGGCGGCTGTCGACTCCCAGACATTGGGCCTACGATACAAATGATGGCACTTTTCCACGTGAAAGAAAACTCGGTCTCCCAGATCCATGATGCCAGTTTTTAGGAGGCATTTAGCCGTACAATTGCAGCAAGAGTTCTAGTTGATGGCAGCTTGGGTCTGGGAAGGATCTTGATAAATAAGGAATTTCAGGTGGCAGCAGGGAGAACAGTGCATTAGGGCCAGGACACAAAAAGTGTCCCTTTTCTCTGAGAAAGAGAACTCTGCCCCAGTTTCTTGATGTCAGTTTGGAGGAGGGTTTTGGCCCTGCAAGGGCAGCCAGGGTCCTTGTCGGTGGCAGCTTGGGTCTGCGAGGAATCTTAATCCATGCGGAATTTCAGCATGCGGCTGTCAACTCCCAGATATGTGGCCTTCGATGCAAACAATGGCGTATTTCCATGTGAAAGAAACTCAGTCCCCCAGATGCATGATGCCAGTTTTTAGGAGGCATTTAGCCCTACAATTGCAGCCAGAGTTCTAGTTGATGGAAGCTTGGGTCTGGGAAGGATCTTCATCTGTGCAGGATTTCAGGTGGCGTCTGGTAGCAGAGTGCCTTAGGGCCGGGACACAAAATGTGTCCCTTTCCTTTGAGAAAGAGAACTCTGCCCCCCAGTTTCTTGATGTCAGTTTGGAGGACGGTTTTGGCTCTGCAAGGGCAGCCAGTGTCTTAGTCAGTGGCAGCTTGGGTCTGTGATGGATCTTGCCCCATGCGGAATTGAAGAGGAGGCTGTCGACTCCGAGACATGGGGCCTACGATACAAATGATGGCACTTATCCACGTGAAAGAAAACTCAGTCCCCCAAATCCATGATGCCAGTTTAAAGGAGGCATTTAGCCCCACAATTGCAGCCAGAGTTCTAGCTGATGGCAGCTTTGGTCTGGGAAGGATCTTGATCCGTGCGGCATTTCAGGTGGCGTCCGGGAGAAGAGTGCCTTTGGGCCTGGACACAAAAAGTGTCCCTTTTTTCTGAGAAAGAGAACTCTGCCCCACACTTTCTTGATGTCAGTTTGGAGGAGGGTTTTGGCCCTGCAAGGGCAGCCAGGGTCCTTCTCGGTGGTAGTTTGGGTCTGCGAGGAATCTTAATCCATGCCGAATTTCAACATGCGGCTGTCAACTCCAAGACATGTAGCTTTCGATACAAACAATGGCGCTTTTCCATGTGAAAGGAAACTCAGTCCCCCAGATGCATGATGCCAGTTTTTAGGAGGCATTTAGCCCTACAATTGCAGCCAGAGTTCTAGTTGATGGCAGCTTGAGTCTGTGAGGGATCTTGCTCCATGCGGATTTTCAAGGGGCTGCTGTCGACTACCAGACATGGGGCCTATGATACAAATGATGGCACTTATACACGTGAAAGAAAACTCAGTCTCCCAAATCCATGATGCCAGTTTTATGGAGGCATTTAGCCCTACAATTGCAGCCAGAGTTCTAGTTGATGGCAGCTTGCGTCTGGAAGGATCTTGATCCATACGGAATTTCAGGTGGCGTCCGGGAGCACAGTGCCTTAGGGCCGGGACACAAAAAGTGTCCCTTTTCTCTGAGAAAGAGAACTCTGCCCCCCACTTTCTTGATGTCAGTTTGGAGGAGGGTTTTGGCCCTGCAAGGGCAGCCAGGGTCCTTGTTGGTGGCAGCTTGGGTCTGCGAGGAATCTTAATCCATGCGGAATTTCAGCATGCGGCTGTCAACTCCCAGATATGTGGCCTTCGATACAGACAATGGCGCTTTTCCATGTGAAAGAAAACTCAGTCCCCCAGATCCATGATGCCAGTTTTTAGGAGGCATTTAGCCCTACAATTGCAGCCAGAGTTCTAGCTGATGGCAACATGGGTCTGGGAAGGATCTTGCTCCATGCGGAATTTGAAGAGGCGGCAATCGATTCCCAGACATGGGGCCTACAGTACAAATGATGGCACTTATCCACGTGAAAGAAAACTTAGGCCTGAATATCATGATGTTGGTCTGGTGGAGGGTTTCAGCCCTACAAATGCAACCAGAGTCCTGGTTGATGGCAGCTTGCGTCAGCGAATAATCTTGGTCCATACGGAATTTCAGGTGGGGTCCGGGAGCACAGTGCCTTACGGCCGGGACACAAAAAGTGTCCCTTTTCTCTGAGAAAGAGAACTCTGCCCCCCACTTTCTTGATGTCAGTTTGGAGGACAGTTTTGGCCCTGCAAGGGCATCCAGGGTCCTTCTCGGTGGTAGCTTGGGTCTGCGAGGGATCTTGCTCCATGCGGAATTTGAAGAGGCGGCTGTCGACTCCGAGACATGGGGCCTACGATACAAATGATGGCACTTATCCACGTGAAAGAAAACTCAGTCTCCCAAATCCATGATGCCAGTTTTTAGGAGGCATTTAGCCCTACAATTGCAGCCAGAGTTCTAGTTGATGGCAGCTTGCGTCAGCCAGGAATCTTGATCCAGACGGAATTTCAGGTGGCGTCCGGGAGCACAGTGCCTTAGGGCCGGGACACAAAAAGTGTCCCTTTTCTCTGAGAAAGAGAACTCTGCCCCCCACTTTCTTGATGTCAGTTTGGAGGAGGGTTTTGGCCCTGCAAGGGCAGCCAGGGTCCTAGTCGGTGGTAGCTTTGGTCTGTCAGGGATCTTGCTCCCTGCGGATTTTGAAGAGGCGGCTCTCGACTCCCAGACATGGGGCCTACGATACAAATGATGGCACTTATCCACGTGAAAGAAAACTCAGTCTCCCACGTCCATGACGCCAGTTTTATGGAGGCATTTAGCCCTATAATTGCAGCCAGAGTTCTAGTTGATGGCAGCTTGGGTCTGTGAGGGATCTTGCTCCTTGCGGATTTTGAAGAGGCTGCTGTCGACTACCAGACATGGGGCCTACAATACAAATGATGGCACTTATCCACGTGAAAGAAAACTCAGTCTCCCAAATCCATGATGCCAGTTTTATGGAGGCATTTAGCCCTACAATTGCAGCCAGAGTTCTAGTTGATGGCAGCTTGGGTCTGGGAAGGGTCTTGATCCATACGGAATTTCAGGTGGCGTCCGGGTCTTGTTGGGTTGCCTGCTTAGTAGATGAACCCAGTTTTAAAAAGAGCCTGATTTTTTTTTTTTTCAGGCTAATCATCCAAATAGAGATCACATTTATTGAGAATAACCGTAACAGTTTAGAATATTGTAAATGGAGTTTTCTCTGTTGTTAGGTTTGAATAGAAACACAAGCCATCTGCTTTTCAGCTCGTCAGTGGTTATCCATCATCCCACTGGCAATTTTGTTCACTGTGCTCCCAGCTGATGTGTTTCCTCTGACTAAATTCCCTGGAAAAGCACAGAAATGGTGTGCTTCCTTCTCTCAGAAATGGCAATGAGAAGCACAGTGTAATAGAGCAATATATATGAATTTCAGGCAATTAAGATGGGAAAAAACCTCAAAATATATCAGGTTAAAATGGCATAGACATGAACCCAACTTGTGTGGCTGGCAGTGACCAGGTAAAGCAGCAGGAAGTGATTTTTTAAGTGTTTTGATACTTGTATTTTTACACCTTAGGGATATTTTAACACAGCAATAACTTAAGGCTAATGTATTTTAATGTACTCTAGCATTTTAATGAGTGCCTTGTAGCAATAGTTAAAAGTCACAAAATGGTTTCTATTAAACTTTTCTGTTTTCAAACACTCCAAACTTTCTCTGTCAGCATAGATGGTCTGGATTTGATCTATGCCCAAAGCAGGTTTCCTGGGGTTTGCTACTTACTTTTATGCATTATTTTAAAAAAGAAAAAGGCTTGGCTTCTTTGGAGTCATGGCCATCACAAAAACTGCCCTTTGTATTACACTTTATAAGGTAAAATTGCAAATTTCCTCTTCTTGGCTTTCAGAGAGAGAACCAGGTAACTCTGACCCTCAGACCTGACACAGAGCCACATTCTGTGTGCATTTCCATGTGTTTAAGCCTCACCTTAAGTAAGGACCCTGCCAATAGGATGAGGATTTGAAGGTCTTGCTGCAGTTAACATTTTCTATTTTACTACCTAGGGAGAATAGTTGTCTTGCATATTCTATCTTTTGAGAGACAATCTGATGTTTTTGAACAAAGAAAGGTGATTGTTTCTCTTTTTTAAAACCAGATGAGCTGGGATGCCTTTTGAATAGCTTCAGTGGCAGGCTGAAATTAATTGTAGATGGTTCATGCTTTTCTTTGCAATGGCTGAAGAGCTGATTTCTCAAAAGGTCAATTGCATGAGAATAAAAATAAATAAAAAAATCTTAAATAGCATCTTTGAACTAGACAGATGGTAAAATTAAAGTTCTAAATGGTTGATATGAGGTTTGAAGTGTCCCTTGAATAGAAGACTAGGAACAGTCACCTGCTTTATGGAAGAATCTTTTCTTGTGGTTGGCTTTTCTGCCTTCTTTGCTGAAATTTCCATGCCGCTATTTTATTGTCTAATTACTGCCAAAAAAAGTAAAAAGTTATTTATTTTGTCCAACAGCCATTTCTGAAAGTTCTGTGCCCCTCTTGACCCCAGAAGACCCTCTTTCCTTCATTTCATTTGCCTCTATTATAAGCAGACTGTGTGTCAATTCTTTGTTTCCTTTACCCTTGGATCTTCATAATGGTTCGTGCCTGAAAGTTCAGATCTAACTATTGAAATCACTTGGGAATCTCCAACATACATGGAGGAGATCAAAACTGCAGTGCTCAGAGAAAATAACACTTGGGATGGAGGTGTCTCATCTGCCCTCACAACATCCCCAGCATCTGTGTAAGGTATAAACATAACCTGCCTCAATCTACCTCTGTTTTGAGTCAGTATTTTAGCACTAGGTCTGCCAAGCAACCTTTTTCTCCCCCTGCAGAATCCCCCACAGAGGTTCCCACTGCCACCCCTCCTGGCCCCTCACAAGCCAGCAGCACCTGGAACTTGTTGGCCAAGAGCATCGCAGGGTCAGCTGTCATCTTCTCCCACTCTCTGTCTGGCATGTTGAAGGTCAGGTGCACCACAGGCTCATTGACCTCCTGCAGTTCTCTGGAGCTGAGGGTGTAATCCACCTGCCAGCACACTGAGCCCAGCTGGCTCACTAGGGTGGGCAGTGGGATGGTGTCAGCACTTGGCTCACTCCAGCAGGATGGCTGACACTGACCCCCACACCCCTACTGAGACCCAACACCCCGCTCACATCGCAGGCTGCAGGCCCTGAGCCTGTCCTAGAGGCTCCTGGAGCCTGTTCTGGAGAGGGCTCTGCTTTTCCGCACGGCAACTTGTTGGCGCGCTCTGCTCATGAGGGGAGACAAGAGAAGAACCTCTCTGCTCACACCAGACGTGCAGCTGCCAAACCCCACCACAGCACCTGAGGAGCCCCCAGGGATTGATGGCACAGAAGGCAGGTGATGGAGGACAGCACAGCAGCCAGCCTGCCCTCCATCTGGGGGTGAAAAAGGCAGGGCTGGGAACTGTCAGGAACATCCCACCACATCTGGCTCATGATGCCACCCCGAGGGTCTCCCCTACCTTTGGGCAGTCCCAGCTGCTGCAGTTCACTTGACAGAGACTCGTTGTCTACACTGTGCTTGGCTGCACTGGAGAGGATGAAGCCGAGGGCAGCGATGGTCACCCTCACATCCCCCAATTCTGCAGACGGGAGGGAGGGTGAGCTCTGTCACCTTGGGAAGGCATCCCCGGACAGACAGCTGCCCATGCCTGCAGCATGGCTCCATTGGGGGAGTGTGGTAAGGACAGCAGTGCTCACCTAACTTTGCATTTGAGGTCAGCTTCAGGATCTTGTCATACTGTGGGAAAGCAAAGCATCGTGGTAAACACCAGCTAACACACTACCAGTGTTAACACTAACAACTCCTACCTAAATATTAATGCTAGTAACATTTACTATGCATATTGTTACCACTAGTAGAGGCCGGTAGCGTTCTTAACGCTGAGGCTTGCATGAAGAGCACGAGATTAATTCATGTTGCTGATTATGCCATTGCAGTGTTGAAACACTTGGCCTCCAGTGCGGTAGCCCCACGCTTGTCTCCATGGCCTCCCCCAGCAGGTCCCGCAGCACCAGGGCACAGATCAGCTTCAGCTTCACCGAGGACTGCGGGGGAAAAAGGAGGGTGAGCAGCGGCCCCGGAGCCAGGTGGGGGGCGGGCAGGGGGACGCGGGAGGCGGGGGCACTTAACTATTTTGGCCAGGGTGTTGATCTCGGCCAGCACCGATCTCCAAGGCCCCGCAGAAACGGAACCGCTGCGGGAGAAGAGGCGCTCAGAGCCCGCCGCGGGCTCTGCACCCCCTCCCCGCCCCGCCGCGGCCGCTCCCCGGTCCGCGCTGCTATCGCTGACTCCGCCTTTTCAACCCGGAACCAACGCCCGGGCGGGCTGTCGGCTACGCCCCTCCCCGCCCGCTGCCCCGAGCGCCGATGTGGCGCGTCGGGAGGGGCTCTGCGGGGGGGGGGAGGGGCTTTTAGCCGGGACCAGGGCACGAGAGAGGGTCGCAGAAGCGGACGGGGGTCTCGGGAGCGGCACCCAGGGTGACCGCAGACCCTTCAAGCACCCCTGGCTCTGCCCAACTGAGCGCCTCACGCTCCCTTGGGGCTCCCGTGGGTCGCCGCCTCCCAGCTGCCGAGCCTCGCCAAGCCCAGCCCGCCTTTCTCCGCCCTGTCCAATCACAGACGCTCGTTCAATCCGGCCGCGGCCCCGCCCAGCTCAGCCCCCTCAGGAGCGGCCCGGCCCCTCAGCCCGGCCCCGCTGCCGCCGCCGCCGCCGCCGGCGCTTTGGGAGCCGGCGGAGCCGTGCCCCTGCTGCCGCAGCCCCGGCAGGTGCTGTTGGGGCCGGGGAAGGGCGGGAGCTTCCCGTTCAGGTGCCGGCCGGGAGTTCCCCAAGGGAAACGGAGACGCGGCGGGGAGCGGGCGGGATCGGCCCCCGCAGCGGCGGCGGCGGCGGCGGCGGCGGCGGGAGCGGGGCCTGAGGGAACAGCGGGGAGAGCCGAACGCGGCGGGAACAGATGGGCTGCGATTGGCGGGGCCGGCGCTGCCGCGGGCTGTGATTGGCTGGGCTGCCCGGCCCTGGAGCATAAATACCGTGCGCTGGAGGGGCGTGGTGTCAGTGCGGCGGCGGCGGCGGGAGCGGCGGCGGGAGCGGCGGCGGGAGCGGCGGCGGGAGCGGCGGCGGGAGCGGCAGCGCCGGCGGCGGCAGTTGCGCGTGCGCGATCCGAGGAGCGCCGCTGCGCCAGGGCTGGACCCCCGCGCCGGCCGATCCGGGGAGTACCGGTGAGCACGGATACGACTCCCATGTCTGCCGGGGTCAGCAGCTGGGGGCCGGCGGTATGCGGTGCCGGCTGTGCCCAGTTCTTTCCGCTGCTCCCTGCGGGGCTCGAGCAGCCGGATGCTGGTGCGGGGCCTGGAGCAGCGCAGGAGGATTGGCTGCTGCTATCAGGAGCCGGGGAGAGGTTCATCCGTGGTTTTTGAATTTAAAGTAATGTTTAAAATACCGGGAACAAAGCTGGTTTTTATATTCTTAGTGTTTTATTCTGCCTTTGTTTTAAATAACCGTGATTTTGTGTATTATGTTGCTTTGTTAGTTTCCTTATTTTATTGTCTCTGTGGAGTGTTTGTTTTTTTTTTTGTTTTGTTTTGGTTTTTTTTGGTGTTTTATTTTTTGTTTGGTTGGTTTTTTTGTGGGTTTTTTTTTGTGGTTTTTTTTTTTTTTTAATTAGATACTTGATGTTAATTCAGTAAAGGTTGTGGGGCTGGGGCTGAAACACTGGGTGTGAGACCAGTGGAGACATAAAACCCCAGGGTGTGGAATAAGGACCTTGAGACTAGAGTCAGGCCCAAACCAATGTGGAGCAATGGAAATGCCAGGGCTGGAGCTGGATAAATGCAATGGGAGAAGGGGATGAAGCTGCAGCTCAGGGCCTGCAGGAAATGCCTCGCGGGCTTACCAGCCCCTGCCCAGTGGTACGAAGTAGAGGCTGAGGGTGTGGGGGCCCAAAGGGCTTCAGGGCCTGAGAACCAGCCCAAGGGCACCTTTTGGGAGGGGGGAGCAGTGGCCCAGTGCCTGTTCCCAATCCCCAGTGCGGCCTGGGGCAGGTGAGGGGGCCTTTGAGCAAGTGCTGGGCTGAGACCAAGGGGGACGGGGGAAGGAACGTGTTGGGGTTCAGGCCTCATGTGTCCCAAAGTAGGGATCCCATTGGGGTGGGTGGGTGGGACAGCTAGTAGAAACACTGAAGTGATGACGATAACTGATTTCAGGCTTTACCAACAGCCCCGGGCTGCAGTGAGAAGGAGCAGCAGCTTTTGCCTGCAGGCAGTGGAAAGCTGAGGAGCTGGAGCAGAGGCAGCAGAGCTGAAGGAGACAGAAATATGGTAGGCTTTGGGGTGAAAGCCCTGTGGGGCTGGGATAGGGAATATGGAGCTGGGATGTGAACTGTGTGGCTGGATCTGAAGTCCCTGTAGGGCTAGGATAGGGACTGTAGAGCTGTAGTGAGAGTGAGGATTCTCAGGATGGGGCTTGAATATGAGTTTAAGAGCTAAGCTGAAAGCAGACAGACCTAGAGCTGCAACAAAAATGCTGTGTGAGAACCAGCATTATGTGACATTGCTGGGAAGATCCAGACCTGGAAGTAGAACAGAAGATCGGGCAGTCAAATAAAGCTTGTGGGTCAAGAGCTGAAATCACTGGGGGTGACAAACGACTAGGGCTGCAGCTGAAATAACTACTGCAAGGGGATAGTTACTACAGATTTGGGAAGCGACAACAGCATGGGACACAAACTAATGGGCAAAAAATGGAATAAATATACGTGGGATGGGATTGCAATGACGTGGGGTAAAAAGTTGACACCTTGATCCAAACACATTAACTGTTCTCTAAACCGGGAGAAGCTTAACCTGGCTGAGTTGGAGAAATGCACAGCTAGAGCTGGCAGTCAAATAAAGCTTGTGGGTCAAGAGCTGAAATCACTGGGGCTGGCAAGGGACTCTAGGGCTGCAGCTGAAATCAATGTAGGGCTGCAACACAGACTCCGAACGGGACACAAACTGGAGGGCTGGCACAGGCACTGTGGGATTCGTGGGCTGAAGTCACTGTAGGCCTTTGCTACTCATGTTGGGGCCGGGTAGCGTGGCCGAAAATGGAACAGGACGTGTGGGGCTGGAAAGGGGACTGTGAGGTTGCGCCCGAAATCCCAGCCGTGCCGGGATATTGCCTGCGTCTGGGACAGCCCCGGTACAGCTGGGGCCACAATCGCCGGGGGGCTGGGATTGTGAGTGAAAATGCAAGAGCGACCGCCGACCTGGGAAAGGGACTGTGGCATGGGAGGTTAAGTATTGGTGGGCCTGGCATCAGTAGTGACCGTGGAGATGTCCTAAGGCACTGCTTTTCTCTCTTTTGTTTTTAGGAGAGATGGAAGCTGCCTACCTGTGTTTCAGCCCCTTCTGCTGGATTGTAGGCAGTGAAGCAGGATACTCTGTATTGTAAGGAGGCCGAGTCCTCGAATCCTTGCTTCGGCAAGAAGCTTCTCAGTATTGGGAGGAGTTTCTGTAGGAGAGAAAATCTTTCTTTGCAGAACTGCGAACCCAAATGTTGTAGGCCATGCTGTTTGGGCTGTCCGCGCCAGCTGTTAATTTGGAAGTGGTATTGAAGCTACAGCTTGGTCTGTTCTAATTGATCTTAATGTTCAGATTGTTCCTAGGTGGAGGACAGGCGAGCGACCGGAGTTGCTGAAAAGGAAGGGAGGACAGAAGGAGAAAGAAGCAGCACTGACAGCTGGAGCTGCAACAAGCCCCTGGGCCCCGACTCTGTTGTGTGTCCCGGGCCCTCCCTAGCCCTGCTACTTCCCCTCTCTCCCACACTCCTGACGCATTTTTTTCTTCCCTGTAGCTTTTCTTTTCTCCTGGTTCTTCCATCCCATCAAAGTAGGGCTTTTAGAACTGGATCGGTATGAAATGATGAGCCCGAGGCAACTGTGAAAGTGCTCTCTCCTTCGGGTTTTAGCATCCTTTGTGCAAAGAGCGGGGTAGCAAGGAGCGAAAATCATTCCACGTTTTCTGTGAGAGCTAAAGGTAAAGGCTTCTCCTTGCTTTCCTAACCCATGTCTTTTCCCCCTCCTTTCCATAGGTCTCCTGCATTGGGTGTCCCAAGGAGGGCTGGGATTCCTCAGCAGGGATCCTGGGAGTTGTTGTTCGTGCTGCTTTTTTTAGAAGGCCTCTCTAAGTGTGCTACTGTTGCCTTTTCACCCCAGCCTTGAAAGGAAGCTCGAGATCATTTTAGCAAGGAG
>JAVTVJ010011401.1:0-12953 GCA_034509425.1 Eopsaltria australis | reverse complement strand
GCCCCAAAAATGACCAAAAAAGGCACAGAAATGGCCCTAAAGATGACTCAAAAATAGCCCATAAAAGGCCCAAAAAACGACCCAAAAATTACTCAAAAATAGCCCCAAAGATGACCCAAAAATGACCCAGAAATGACCCTAAAAAGCCCCCAAAAGGCCACAAAAATGACCCAAAAATGACCTCAAAAATTCCCCCGTAAATGACCCAATAATGGCCCTGAAATGGCCACAAAAATGGCCCCGATAGTGGCGCAAAAAAGACCAAGAAATAGCCCAAAAATGGCCCAAAAATGACCCAAAAATAAGCCCAAATAGACTCAAAAAATGAATCAGAAATTGACCCAAATATGGGCCCTAAATGGCCCCGAAAATGGCCCAGAAATGACTCCAAAAATGACTCCATAAATGGACCCAAAAGTGACCCCAAAATAGCTTAAAAATTGCCAAAACATGCCCAAAAATTCATCCAAAAACACACCCAAAGATGACCCAAGAATGATCCCAAAATAGCCTAAAAATGACCACAAAATAGCCCTAAAAACCCCAAAATGCACTAAATGATCTAAAATGATCCAAAACATGATTGTAGAAAATGGTCTCCAAAAATGGCCCATAGAAATGGCCCTCTACTGTCTCCAAAATAATGACCAAAATGGACCTCAAAAAGACGAAAAATAACATGAAATGACTCAAAAATAGCCCAAAAAATAGCCCCTAAAAGGCCCCATGAACGACCAAAAAATGACCAAAAAATCCCTCCATAAATGACCCAAAATGACGTAAAAATTGGACAAAAAATGGCCCAAAAATAGACCCAAAATACCTCCAAAAATAACCTGAAAATGACACAAAAAAGCTTAAAAATAGCCCCAAAAATGACCCAGAAATGGCCCAAAAATGACCCAAAAATAGCCCTAAAATGACCAAAAAACAGCCCAAAAATGACCAAAAAAATATCCCAAAAAAGACTCAAGAAGGGCCCATAAATGACCCAAAAAATGGCAACGATATGCCCCCGAATATGGTCCCAAAATTGGCCAAGAAATGGCCCCGAAAATGAATCAGAAATGGCCCCAAAAATGACCAAAAAAAGACCCAAGAATGGGCCCAAAATGGCTCCGAAGGTGGCCCCAAAAATGAACCCCAAAGTGGCCCCAAAATAGTCCAAAATTGACAAAAAAATGTATTCCCATAAGTGGTCCAAAATGACCCAAAATTGGCCCAAGTGACCCAAAATGTATCACAAAATGGCTATCGCGAAAATTGGATTAAAAATACCCCAGAAATGGTCCAAAAATAACTCCAAAATTGGCCATTCAAAATGACCTTCAAAATTGACCTTAAAATTGTTCCAAAATTGACCCAAAAATGGCCGTAAAATGGTTACAAAACTGGCCATAAAATGACCAAAAATTCACCCCAAAAATGACTCTAAAATGGCCTCAAAATTGACCAAAAATGGCCCAAACAACGACCAAAAATAGCCTCATATATGACCCAAAATGGCCCAAAAATAGCCCCAAAATGGCCTCAAAAATGACCCAAAAATGGCCCCAAATTGACCCAAAACTGGCCCTAAAAATGACCAAAAAATGACTCAAAAGTGGGCCCAAAATGGCTCTGAAAATGGCCCTAAAAATGGCCTTAAAAATGACCCAAAAATAGGCCCAGAATAGCCCCAAAAATGGCTCAAAAATTACCCAAAAATAGCCCTAAAAATCACCCCAAAATGGCCCAAAAATAGTGCCCTAAATGACACAAAAATGGCCCTAAAATTACCCAAAAATGGCTCAAAAATGACGGAAAGATAAACACAAAAATGACCCAAAATGATCCCAAAATAGCACCATAAATGGCCCCAAAAATGGCCCCAAGAATGGCCCTAAAAATGACTCAAAATTGGCCATAAATGATCTAAAATTTCCCCTATAAATGACCCCAAACAAGGCTCGAAATAGCCCCAAGAAATGACCTAAAAATGACCCAAAATGGCCCAAAAATTGCCCAAAAAATAGACCCTAAAAGGCCCTAAAAATAGCCCCTAAAAGGCCCCCAAAATGGTCCAAAAATAACCCAAAAATTGGCCCAAAATTGACCCAAAAATAGCCCCAAAATGGCCCTAAAAATGGCCTCCAAAATGAGCCAAAATGGGCCGTAAAATAACCCAAAATTCCGCCTATAAATCACTGAAAAATAGGCCCAAAATAGCCCAAAAAATGACCCAAAAATCACCCCAAATGGCCCATAAATCGCCCAAAAATGACTCAAAAATTGACCCAAATACGGGCCCAAAAGCTCTCCGAAAATCACCCAGAAATAGTCCTAAAACTAGACCCAAAAACGGCTCAAAAATGACCCAAAAAAGGCCCTAAAAGGGCCCCAAAATGGCCCAAAAATGACCCAAAATTGGCTGTAAAATGATGCAAAACATCCCCAATAAATGACCCAGAAATTGCACCCAAAATAGCCTTTAAAACAGCCCCAAAAAATGACCCAGAAATGGCTCAAAAATGGCCCCAAAATTGACCTCAAAATGGCCCAAAACAATGATCCAAAATGGCTCAAAAATGGCTCCAAAATAGCCCCTGAAATTGCCAAAAAAGACCCAAAAATGACCCAAAATTAAGCCCAAAATAGACTCGAACTACCAAAATGGCCGCCGCAGTACCCGGATGTACTCGGCGCATGCGCACTTGGTCCCGAACTACAAAATGGCCGCCGCAGTGCCCGGATGTACTCGGCGCATGCGCAATTGGTCCCGAACTACCAAAATGGCCGCCGCAGTACCCGGACTGTTACTGCGGCGCATGCGCAGTTGTCCGCGAACTACCAAATGGCCGCCGCAGTACCCCCGGATGTTACTCGGCGCATGGCAATTGGTCCCGAACTACCAAAATGGCCGCCGCAGTGCCGATGTACTCGCGGCAATGCGCAATTGGTTCCCGAACTAGCCAAAATGGCCGCTGCAGTGCCCGGATGTACACACAAATGTCCCAAAAATGATGGAGAAATGGCCCCAAAAAATGACACCAAAAAGGCACAGAAATGGCCGCTAAGATGCACTTCAAAAATAGCCCATAAAAGGGCCCAAAAACGACCCAAAAATTACTCAAAAATAGCCCCAAAGATGACCCAAAAATGACCCAGAAATGACCCAAAAAAGCCCCCAAAAGGCCACAAAAATGACCCAAAAATGACCTCAAAAATTCCCCCGTAAATGACCCAAAAATGGCCCTGAAATGGCCACAAAAATGGCCCCGATAGTGGCGCAAAAAAGACCAAGAAATAGCCCAAAAATGGCCCAAAAATGACCCAAAATAAGCCCAAAATAGACTCAAAAAATGAATCAGAATTGAACGCCAAATATGGGCCCTAAATGGCCCGCGAAAATGGCCCAGACAATGAGCTCGCAAAAATGACTCCATAATGACCCAAAAGTGACCGCCAAAATAGCTTTAAAAATTGCCAAAACATGCCGCAATTCATCCAACAAACACACCCAAGATGATTCCAAGAATGATCCAAAAATAGCCTAAAAATGACCAAAAAATAGCCCCCAAAAAAACCCCCAAAATGGCCCAAAAATGATCTAAAAATGATCCAAAACAATGACAGAAAAATGGCCCAAAAATGGCCCAGAAATGGCCCCAAATGTCTCCAAAAATGGCCTAAAAAATGACCAAAAAATGGACCAAAAAATGACGCAAAAATAACATGAAAATGACTCAAAAATAGCCCAAAAAATAGCCCCTAAAGGGCCCCATGAACGACCAAAAAATGACCAAAAAATCCCTCCATAAATGACCCAAAAATGACGTAAAAATTGGACAAAAAATGGCCCAAAAATAGACCCAAAATACCTCCAAAAATAACCTGAAAATGACACAAAAAAGCTTAAAAATAGCCCCAAAAATGACCCAGAAATGGCCCAAAAATGACCCAAAAATAGCCCTAAAAATGACCAAAAAACAGCCCAAAAATGACCAAAAAAATATCCAAAAAAAGACTCAAGAAGGGCCCATAAATGACCCAAAAAATGGCAACGATATGCCCCCGAATATGGCCCCAAAATTGGCCACGAAATGGCCCCGAAAATGAATCAGAAATGGCCCCGAAAATGACCAAAAAAAGACCCAAGAATGGGCCCAAAATGGCTCCGAAGGTGGCCCCAAAAATGAACCCCAAAGTGGCCCCAAAATCGTCCAAAATTGACAAAAAAATGGCCCCATAAGTGGTCCAAAAATGACCCAAAAATTGGCCCAAAAGTGACCCAAAAATGGCCGCAAAAATGGCCGCAAAATTGACAAAAAAATGGCCCCAGAAATGGTCCAAAAATAACCCAAAAATTGGCCCAAAAATGACCCCAAAATAGACCTTAACATTTATCCAAAAATGACCCAAAAATGGCCGTAAAATGGTTACAAAACTGGCCATAAAATGACCAAAAATTCACCCAAAAATGACTCTAAAATGGCCTCAAAATTGACCAAAAATGGCCCAAAACAACGACCAAAAATAGCCTCATATATGACCCAAAATGGCCCAAAAATAGCCCCAAAATGGCCTCAAAAATGACCCAAAAATGGCCCCAAATTGACCCAAAACTGGCCCTAAAAATGACCAAAAAATGACTCAAAAGTGGGCCCAAAATGGCTCTGAAAATGGCCCTAAAAATGGCCTTAAAAATGACCCAAAAATAGGCCCAGAATAGCCCCAAAAATGGCTCAAAAATTACCCAAAAATAGCCCTAAAAATCACCCCAAAATGGCCCAAAAATAGTGCCCTAAATGACACAAAAATGGCCCTAAAATTACCCAAAAATGGCTCAAAAATGACGGAAAGATAAACACAAAAATGACCCAAAATGATCCCAAAATAGCACCATAAATGGCCCCAAAAATGGCCCCAAGAATGGCCCTAAAAATGACTCAAAATTGGCCATAAAATGATCTAAAATTTCCCCTATAAATGACCCCAAACAAGGCTCGAAATAGCCCCAAGAAATGACCTAAAAATGACCCAAAATGGCCCAAAAATTGCCCAAAAAATAGACCCTAAAAGGCCCTAAAAATAGCCCCTAAAAGGCCCCCCAAAAGGTCCAAAAATAACCCAAAAATTGGCCCAAATTGACCCAAAAATAGCCCCAAAATGGCCCTAAAAATGGCCTCAAAAATGAGCCAAAATGGGCCGTAAAATATCCCAAAATTCCGCCTATAAATCACTGAAAAATAGGCCCAAAATAGCCCAAAAAATGACCCAAAAATCACCCCAAAATGGCCCATAAATCGCCCAAAAATGACTCAAAAATTGACCCAAATACGGGCCCAAAGCTCTCCGAAAATCACCCAGAAATAGTCCTAAAACTAGACCCAAAAACGGCTCAAAAATGACCCAAAAAAGGCCCTAAAAGGGCCCCAAAAATGGCCCAAAAATGACCCAAAATTGGCTGTAAAATGATGCAAAACATCCCCAATAAATGACCAGAAATTGCACCAAAAATAGCCTTTAAAACAGCCCCAAAAAATGACCCAGAAATGGCTCAAAAATGGCCCCAAAATTGACCTAAAAATGGCCCAAAACAATGATCCAAAAATGGCTCAAAAATGGCTCCAAAATAGCCCCTGAAATTGCCAAAAAAAGACCCAAAAATGACCCAAAATTAAGCCCCAAATAGACTCGAACTACCAAAATGGCCGCCGCAGGACCCATGTTACTCGCGCATTGCTCAGTAGGCCTGAATTACCAAAATGGCCGCCGCAGTATCCGGATGTACTCGGCGCATTCGCACTTGTCGCCGAACTACCAAAATGGCCGCCGCAGTACCCGGATTTACTCGGCGCATGCGCACTTTGTCCCGAACTACCAAAATGGCCGCCGCAGTGCCCGGATGTACTCGGCGCATGCGCACTTGGTCCCGAACTACCAAAATGGCCGCCGCAGTACCCGGATGTACTCGGCCAATGCGCAATTGGTCCCGAACTACCAAAATGGCCGCCGAAGTGCCCGGATGTTACTCGGCGCTATGCTCAGTAAGCCTGAACTGCCAAAAATTGCCGCCCGCCAGTACCCGGATTACTCGGCGCAATGCGCAATTGGTCCCGAACACCAAATGGCCGCCGCACAGTGCCCCGGATGTACTCGGGCAGATGCGCCAATTGGTCCCGAACTACAAAATGGCCGCCCAATTGCACCGATGCTACTCCGCACATGCGCAGTTGGTCCCAGAACTACCAAATGGCCGCCGCAGTGCACCGGATGTACTCGGCGCCATGCGCAAATTGGTCGCCGAACTACAAAAAGGCCGCCGGCAGTGCGCCGATGTACTCGGCGCATGCGCACTTGGTCCCGAACTACCAAAATTGCAGCCGCAGTACCCGGATGTACTCGGCGCATGCGCAATTGGTCCCGAACTACCAAAATGGCCGCCGCAGTGCCCGGATGTACACACAAATGTCCCCAAAAATGATGGAGAAATGGCCCCAAAATGACCCAAAAAGGCACAGAAATGGCCCTAAAGATGACTCAAAAATAGCCCATAAAAGACCCCAAAAACGACCCAAAAATTACTCAAAAATAGCCCCAAAGATGACCCAAAAATGACCCAGAAATGACCCAAAAAAGCCCCCAAAAGGCCACAAAAATAACCCAAAAATGACCTCAAAATTTCCCCGTAAATGACCCAAAAATGGCCCTGAAATGGCCACAAAAATGGCCCCGATAGTGGCGCAAAAAAGACCAAGAAATAGCCCAAAAATGGCCCAAAAATGACCCAAAAATAAGCCCAAAATAGACTCAAAAAATGAATCAGAAA
Organism: Eopsaltria australis; assembly: GCA_034509425.1. NCBI lineage: Eukaryota > Metazoa > Chordata > Aves > Passeriformes > Petroicidae > Eopsaltria > Eopsaltria australis. Next base: position 6,142 of record JAVTVJ010011401.1, on the reverse strand, counting down.
GTGACCCAAATATGGGCCCTAAATGGCCCCGAAAATGGCCCAGAAATGACTCCAAAAATGACTCCATAAATGGACCCAAAAGTGACCCCAAAATAGCTTAAAAATTGCCAAAACATGCCCAAAAATTCATCCAAAAACACACCCAAAGATGACCCAAGAATGATCCAAAAATAGCCAAAAAATGACCAAAAAATAGCCCCCAAAAAAACCCCAAAAATGGCCCACAAATGATCTAAAAATGATCCAAAACAATGACAGAAAAATGGCCCAAAAATGGCCCAGAAATGGCCCCAAATGTCTCCAAAAATGGCCTAAAAAATGACCAAAAAATGGACCAAAAAAATGACGCAAAAATAACATGAAAATGACTCAAAAATAGCCCAAAAAATAGCCCCTAAAAGGCCCCCTGAACGACCAAAAAATGACCAAAAAATCCCTCCATAAATGACCCAAAAATGACGTAAAAATTGGACAAAAAATGGCCCAAAAATAGACCCAAAATACCTCCAAAATTAACCTGAAAATGACACAAAAAAGCTTAAAAATAGCCCCAAAAATGACCCAGAAATGGCCCAAAAATGACCCAAAAATAGCCCTAAAAATGACCAAAAAACAGCCAAAAATGACCAAAAAAATATCCCAAAAAAGACTCAAGAAGGGCCCATAAATGACCCCAAAAATGGCAACGATATGCCCCCGAATATGGCCCCAAAATTGGCCAAGAAATGGCCCCGAAAATGAATCAGAAATGGCCCCGAAAATGACCAAAAAAAGACCCAAGAATGGGCCCAAAATGGCTCCGAAGGTGGCCCCAAAAATGAACCCCAAAGTGGCCCCAAACTAGTCCAAAATTGACAAAAAAATGGCCCCATAAGTGGTCCAAAAATGACCCAAAAATTGGCCCAAAAGTGACCCAAAAATGGCCGCAAAAATGGCCGCAAAATTGACAAAAAAATGGCCCCAGAAATGGTCCAAAAATAACCCAAAAATTGGCCCAAAAATGACCCCAAAATAGACCTTAACATTTATCAAAAAATGACCCAAAAATGGCCGTAAAATGGTTACAAAACTGGCCATAAAATGACCAAAAATTCACCCAAAAAATGACTCTTAAATGGCCTCAAAATTGACCAAAAATGGCCCAAAACAACGACCAAAAATAGCCTCATATATGACCCAAAATGGCCCAAAAATAGCCCCAAAATGGCCTCAAAAATGACCCAAAAATTGCCCCAAATTGACCAAAAACTGGCCCTAAAAATGACCAAAAAATGACTCAAAAGTGGGCCCAAAATGGCTCTGAAAATGGCCCTAAAAATGGCCTTAAAAATGACCCAAAAATAGGCCCAGAATAGCCCCAAAAATGGCTCAAAAATTACCCAAACATAGCCCTAAAACTCACCCCAAAATGGCCCAAAAATAGTGCCCTAAATGACACAAAAATGGCCCTAAAATTACCCAAAAATGGCTCAAAAATGACGGAAAGATAAACACAAAAATGACCCAAAATGATCCCAAAATAACACCATAAATGGCCCCAAAAATGGCCCCAAGAATGGCCCTAAAAATGACTCAAAATTGTCCATAAAATTATCTAAAATTTCCCCTATAAATGACCCCAAACAAGGCTCGAAATAGCCCCAAGAAATGACCTAAAAATGACCCAAAATGGCCCAAAAATTGCCCAAAAAATAGACCCAAAAGGCCCTAAAAATAGCCCCTAAAAGGCCCCCAAAATGGTCCACAAATAACCCAAAAATTGGCCCAAATTGACCCAAAAGATAGCCCCAATGGCCCTAAAAATGCCTCCAAAATGAGCCAAAATGGGCCTAAAATACCCAAAATTCCGCCTATACATCACTGAAAATAGGCCCAAAAAGCCCAAAAAATGACCCAAAATCACCCCAAATGGCCCATAAATCGCCCAAAATGACTCAAAAAATTACCCAAATACGGCCCAAACTCTCGAAATCACCCAGAAATAGTCCTAAAACTAGACCCAAAAACGGCTCAAAAATGACCCAAAAAAGGCCCTAAAAAGGGCCCCAAAAATGGCCAAAAATGACCCAAAATTTGGCTGTAAAATGGATGCAAAAACATCCCCAATAAATGACCCAGAAATTTCACCAAAAATAGCCTTTAAAACAGCCCCAAAAAATGACCCAGAAATGGCTAAAAAATGGCCCCAAAATTGACCTAAAAATGGCCCAAAACAATGATCCAAAAATGGCTCAAAAATGGCTCCAAAATAGCCCCTGAAATTGCCCAAAAAGACCCAAAAATGACCCAACATTAAGCCCAAAATAGACTCGAACTACAAATGAGCCCCGCAGTACCCGGATGTACTCGGCGCATGCGCCTTGTCCCGAAACTACCAAAATGGCCGTCGCAGTGCCCGGATGTACTCGGCGCATTCGCACTAGGTCCCGAACAACAAAAATGGCCGCCCAGTGCCCGGATGTACTCGGCGCATGCGCACTTGGTCCCGAACTACCAAGATGGCCGCCGCAGTGCCCGGATGTACTCGGCGCATGCGCACTTGGTCCCGAACTACCAAAATGGCCGCCGAAGTGCCCGGATGTACTCCGCGCTTGCGCACTTGGTCCCGAACTACCAAAATGGCCGCCGCAGGCCCGGATGTACTCCGCGCAGCGCAATTGGTCCGAACTACAAAATGAGCCGCCGCAGGCCCGGATGTACTCGGCGCATGCGCCACTTTGTCCGAACTACCAAAATGGCGCCCGATGGCCCGGGATGTACTCGGCGCGATGCGCAATTGGTCCCAACTACAAAAATGAGCCGCCGCGTGCCGGAGTACACACAAATGTCCCCAAAATGATGGAGAAATGGCCCCAAAAATGACCCAAAAAGGCACAGAATGGCCCTAAAGATGACTCAAAAATAGCCCATAAAAGGCCCCAAAAACGACCCAAAAATTACTCAAAAATAGCCCCAAAGATGACCCAAAAATGACCCAGAAATGACCCAAAAAAGCCCCCAAAAGGCCACAAAAATGACCCAAAAATGACCTCAAAAATTCCCCCGTAAATGACCCAAAAATGGCCCTGAAATGGCCACAAAAATGGCCCCGATAGTGGCGCAAAAAAGACCAAGAAATAGCCCAAAAATGGCCCAAAAATGACCCAAAAATAAGCCCAAAATAGACTCAAAAAATGAATCAGAAATTGACCCAAATATGGGCCCTAAATGGCCCCGAAAATGGCCCAGAAATGACTCCAAAAATGACTCCATAAATGGACCCAAAAGTGACCCCAAAATAGCTTAAAAATTGCCAAAACATGCCCAAAAATTCATCCAAAAACACACCCAAAGATGACCCAAGAATGATCCAAAAATAGCCTAAAAATGACCAAAAAATAGCCCCCAAAAAAAACCCCAAAAATGGCCCACAAATGATCTAAAAATGATCCAAAACAATGACAGAAAAATGGCCCAAAAATGGCCCAGAAATGGCCCCAAATGTCTCCAAAAATGGCCTAAAAAATGACCAAAAAATGGACCAAAAAATGACGCAAAAATAACATGAAAATGACTCAAAAATAGCCCAAAAAATAGCCCCTAAAAGGCCCCATGAACGACCAAAAAATGACCAAAAAATCCCTCCATAAATGACCCAAAAATGACGTAAAAATTGGACAAAAAATGGCCCAAAAATAGACCCAAAATACCTCCAAAAATAACCTGAAAATGACACAAAAAAGCTTAAAAATAGCCCCAAAAATGACCCAGAAATGGCCCAAAAATGACCCAAAAATAGCCCTAAAAATGACCAAAAAACAGCCCAAAAATGACCAAAAAAATATCCCAAAAAAGACTCAAGAAGGGCCCATAAATGACCCAAAAAATGGCAACGATATGCCCCCGAATATGGCCCCAAAATTGGCCAAGAAATGGCCCCGAAAATGAATCAGAAATGGCCCCGAAAATGACCAAAAAAAGACCCAAGAATGGGCCCAAAATGGCTCCGAAGGTGGCCCCAAAAATGAACCCCAAAGTGGCCCCAAAATAGTCCAAAATTGACAAAAAAATGGCCCCATAAGTGGTCCAAAAATGACCCAAAAATTGGCCCAAAAGTGACCCAAAAATGGCCGCAAAAATGGCCGCAAAATTGACAAAAAAATGGCCCCAGAAATGGTCCAAAAATAACCCAAAAATTGGCCCAAAAATGACCCCAAAATAGACCTTAACATTTATCCAAAAATGACCCAAAAATGGCCGTAAAATGGTTACAAAACTGGCCATAAAATGACCAAAAATTCACCCCAAAAATGACTCTAAAATGGCCTCAAAATTGACCAAAAATGGCCCAAAACAACGACCAAAAATAGCCTCATATATGACCCAAAATGGCCCAAAAATAGCCCCAAAATGGCCTCAAAAATGACCCAAAAATGGCCCCAAATTGACCCAAAACTGGCCCTAAAAATGACCAAAAAATGACTCAAAAGTGGGCCCAAAATGGCTCTGAAAATGGCCCTAAAAATGGCCTTAAAAATGACCCAAAAATAGGCCCAGAATAGCCCCAAAAATGGCTCAAAAATTACCCAAAAATAGCCCTAAAAATCACCCCAAAATGGCCCAAAAATAGTGCCCTAAATGACACAAAAATGGCCCTAAAATTACCCAAAAAAGGCTCAAAAATGACGGAAAGATAAACACAAAAATGACCCAAAATGATCCCAAAATAGCACCATAAATGGCCCCAAAAATGGCCCCAAGAATGGCCCTAAAAATGACTCAAAATTGGCCATAAAAAGATCTAAAATTTCCCCTAAAAATGACCCCAAACAAGGCTCGAAATAGCCCCAAGAAATGACCTAAAAATGACCCAAAATGGCCCAAAAATTGCCCAAAAAATAGACCCTAAAAGGCCCTAAAAATAGCCCCTAAAAGGCCCCCAAAACGGTCCAAAAATAACCCAAAAATTGGCCCAAAATTGACCCAAAAATAGCCCCAAAATGGCCCTAAAAATGGCCTCCAAAATGAGCCAAAATGGGCCGTAAAATAACCCAAAATTCCGCCTATAAATCACTGAAAATTAGGCCCAAAATAGCCCAAAAAATGACCCAAAAATCACCCCAAAATGGCCCATAAATCGCCCAAAAATGACTAAAAAATTGACCCAAATACGGGCCCAAAAGCTCTCCTAAAATCACCCAGAAATAGTCCTAAAACTAGACCCAAAAACGGCTCAAAAATGACCCAAAAAAGGCCCTAAAAGGGCCCCAAAAATGGCCCAAAAATGACCCAAAATTGGCTGTAAAATGATGCAAAACATCCCCAATAAATGACCCAGAAATTGCACCAAAAATAGCCTTTAAACAGCCCCAAAAAATGACCCAGAAATGGCTCAAAAATGGCCCCAAAATTGACCTAAAAATAACCCAAAACAATGATCCAAAAATGGCTCAAAAATGGCTCCAAAATAGCCCCTGAAATTGCCCAAAAAAAGACCCAAAAATGACCCAAAATTAAGCCCAAAATAGACTCGAACTACCAAAATGGCCGCCGCAGTACCCGGATGTACTCGGCGCATGCGCAATTGGTCCCGAACTACCAAAATGGCCGCCGCAGTACCGGGATGTACTCGGCGCATGCGCACTTGGTCCCGAACTACCAAAATGGCCGCCGCAGTGCCCGGATGTACTCGGCGCATGCGCAATTGGTCCCGAACTACCAAAATGGCCGCCGCAGTGCCCGGATGTACACACAAATGTCCCCAAAAATGATGGAGAAATGGCCCCAAAAATGACCCAAAAAGGCAGAGAAATGGCCCTAAAGATGACTCAAAAATAGCCCATAAAAGGCCCCAAAAACGACCCAAAAATTACTCAAAAATAGCCCCAAAGATGACCCAAAAATGACCCAGAAATGACCCAAAAAAGCCCCCAAAAGGCCACAAAAATGACCCAAAAATGACCTAAAAAATTCCCCCGTAAATGACCCAAAAATGGCCCTGAAATGGCCACAAAAATGGCCCCGATAGTGGCGCACAAAAGACCAAGAAATAGCCCAAAAATGGCCCAAAAATGACCCAAAAATAAGCCCAAAATAGACTCAAAAAATGAATCAGAAATTGACCCAAATATGGGCCCTAAATGGCCCCGAAAATGGCCCAGAA
>JAVTVJ010011399.1:0-33985 GCA_034509425.1 Eopsaltria australis | reverse complement strand
AGAACCCCAAAAAATCCCACCAAGTCCCCCAAAATGCCCCAAATTCATCCCAAAATCCACTTCAGAACCCAAAAAAATCCCCCAAATTCCACCCAAAATCCCCCAAATTCACCCCAAAATCCAAACAATTCCCCTCAAAATACCCCAAATTACCTCTAAAACCCAGCTGAGGTCCCTCTTAACACTTCAGTGGCCCCCAAAATCCCCCAAATTCACCCAAGAATTGCCCAAATTCACCCCAAAATCCATTTCCGAACCCCAAAACCCCTCAGGGATCCCCAAAATCCCCCAAATTCATCCCAAAATCCACTTCAGAACCCCAAAAATCCCACCCATTTCTTCCAAAATCCCCCAAATTCACCCCAAAATCCTGCTCAGATCTTTCTAAACCCCTCAGGGATCCCCAGAATCCCCCAAATTCACCCCAAAATCCACTTCAGGTGCCCCTAAACCCCTCAGGGATCCCCAAAATCCACCAAATTCACCCCACAATCCCCCATATTCTACCTGGGACCCCCATCATCCCCTACATTTTCCCCCAAAGTCCTCAGATCGCCTCAAAACCCACTGCGCCACCTAGTGGCCGGGAGGTCTCAGTGCCTGCCGGGCTAGAGCCAGGCCGAGCAGGAGCTGCGCATGCGCCGCCTGCTGGGGGAGGAGTCGCCCGTCAGGCCACGGCCCTGGGGGCGGGGCCGCGGCCGCTATGCAAATGAGGCGGCCTTAGATGGGAAAAATGACCAACTATAGAAAAGATGGCTGAAAATGGAGGAAAATGCGGTTTTTAGGGGGGAAAAGGGGGATCTGGGGGCAGTTTGGGGGGATTTGGGGAAATTGGGGGCAGTTCTGGGTCATTTTGGGGACTTTTTGGGGAAGTTTTGGGTCATTTTGGGTCTTTTGGAGGGCTTGGGGAAACACTTGATGCAAATGATGGAAATGCGATTAATTAACGCTGATGGACTTTGCTTTTCATGCAAATGAAGTTTATTGCAAGGGAATGAATAAGATTTAATTGAATCACGCCTGTATTTATGCAAAAAAATGATGAATATTCACCGACTATACGCAAATGAGGTTGGAGTGTGGATGTTGGTGTTAGGCCACGCCCCTTTTGATTCAAACAGGGCCCCGTGATCACTGGGTGTGGCCACGCCCTTTATGCTAATCAGGGACAAATATGGTCAGCCCACAACCCCCCAACTTCACCCCACAGTCCTGCTCAGATCTTCTAAACCCTCAGGACCCCAAATTCCCCAAATTCACTCCCAAAATCCACTTCAGGATCTAAAACGGTCAGGGACCCCCAAAAGTCCAAATTCACCCGAAAATCCACTTCAGGGTGGCCTAATCGGGCAGGGAATCCAAATCACAAATTCACACATATCCCCATATTTCTGGGGACCGGACCATCATACTAATTTCCCCAAAGACTCAGATCGGGGCTCAAAACCACTGGCGTTAGCGCACGTAGTGGGGGAGGTCTCAGTGCCTGCGGGCTAGAGCAGGCGAGCTGGAGCTGCGCTGGCGCCGCCTGCTGGGGGAGGAGTCGCCCGTCAGGCCACGGCCCTGGGGGCGGGGCCGCGGCCGCTATGCAAATGAGGCGGCCTTAGATGGGAAAAATGAGCAAATATGGAAAAGATGGCTGAAAATGGAGGAAAATGCGGTTTTTAGGGGGGAAAAGGGGGATCTGGGGGCAGTTTGGGGGGATTTGGGGAAATTGGGGCAGTTCTGGGTCATTTTGGGGACTTTTTGGGGAAGTTTTGGGTCATTTTGGGTCTTTTGGAGGGCTTGGGGAAACACTTGATGCAAATGATGGAAATGCGATTAATTAACGCTGATGGACTCTGCTTTTCATGCAAATGAAGTTTATTGCAAGGGAATTGATAAGATCTAATTGAATCACGCCTGTATTTATGCAAAAAAATGATGAATATTCACCGACTAGACGCAAATAGGGTTGGAGTGTGAATGTTGGTGTTAGGCCACGCCCCTTTTGATTCAAACAAGGCCCCGTGATCACTGGCTGTGGCCACGCCCTTTATGCTAATGAGGGACAAATATGGTCAGCCCAAAACCCCCCAAATTCACCCCAAAATCCTGCTCGATTCCTTCTAAACCCCTCAGGGACACCCAAAATCCCCCAAATTCACCCCAAAAATCCATACAGGTGCCCTAAACCCCTAAAAGGATCCCCAAAGTACAAAGTCACCCCACAATCCCCCATATTCTACCTAGGACCCCCATCATCCCCTACATTTCCCCCCAAAGCCCTCAGATCGCCTCAAAACCCACTGCGTTAGCGCCACCTAGTGGCCGGGAGGTCTCAGTGCCTGCCGGGCTAGAGCCAGGCCGAGCAGGAGCTGCGCATGCGCCGCCTGCTGGGGGAGGAGTCGCCCGTCAGGCCACGCCCCTGGGGGCGGGGCCTCGGCCGCTATACAAATGAGGCGGCCTTAGATGGGAAAAATGACCAAATATGGAAAAGATGGCTGAAAATGGAGGAAAATGCGGTTTTTAGGGGGGAAAAGGGGGATCTGGGGGCAGTTTGGGGGGATTTGGGGAAAATTGGGGCAGTTCTGGGTCATTTGGGGGACTTTTTGGGGAAGTTTTAGGTCATTTTGGGTCTTTTGGAAGGCTTGGGGAAACACTTGATGCAAATGATGGAAATGCGATTAATTAACGCTGATGGACTCTGCTTTTCATGCAAATAAAATTTATTGCAAGGGAATTAATAAGATTTAATTGAATCACGCCTGTATTTATGCAAATAAATGATGAATATTCACCGACTATACGCAAATGAGGTTGGAGTGTGGATGTTGGTGTTAGGCCACGCCCCTTTTGATTCAAACAAGGCCCCGTGATCACTAGGTGTGGCCACGCCCTTTATGCTAATCAGGGACAAATATGGTCAGCCAAGGCCCCAAATTCTACTAAAATCCTGCTCAGATCCTTCTAAACCTCAGGGACACCCAAAATCCCCAAGTCACCCCAAAATCCACTTGGGTGCCTAAACCCCTCAGGGATCCCAAAATCCTAGAATTCACCCCTGATCCCCCCATATTCTACCTGGGACCCCATCATCCCCTACATTTCCCCCCCAAAGCCCTCCAGATGCCTCAAAACCCACTGCGTTAGCGCCACCTCGTGGCAGGAGGTCTCAGTGCCTGCGGGCTAGAGCCAGGCAGGAGCAGGGCTGCACATGCGCCTGCTGGGGGAGGTAGATCAGAGCCCGCGGCCCCGCAAGAAGGGGGCCACTGGCTTGTATGTGCTTAAATGGCTGACCTTAAAGTGGGAAAAATGAGCAACTATGGAAAAGATGGCTGAAAATGGAGGAAAATGCAGTTTTAGGGGAAAGGGGATCTAGAAGGAAGTTTGAAGAGTTTGTAAGGGAAAAGTGGGACAGTTCTGGGTCATTTTGGGGACTTTTTGGGGAAGTTTTGGTTCATTTTGGGTCTTTTGGAGGGCTTGGGGAAACACTTGATGCAAATGATGGAAATGCGATTAATTAACGCTGATGGACTCTGCTTTTCATGCAAATGAAGTTTATTGCAAGAGAATGAATAAGATCTAATTGAATCACGCCTGTATTTATGCAAAAAAATGATGAATATTCACAGACTATACGCAAATGGGGTTGGAGTGTGGATGTTGGTGTTAGGCCACGCCCCTTTTGATTCAAACAAGGCCCCGTGATCACTGGGTGTGGCCACGCCCTTTATACTAATCAGGGACAAATATGGTCAGCCCAAAACCCCCCAAATTCACCCCAAAATCCTGCTCAGATCCTTCTAAACCCCTCAGGGACCCCCAAAATCCCCCAAATTCACCCCAAAATCCACTTCAGATCCCCCTAAACCGCTCAGGGACACCCCAAAATCCCCCAAATTCACCCCAAAATCCACTTCAGGTGCCCCTAAACCCCTCAGGGATCCCCAAAATCCACCAAATTCACCCCACAATCCCCCATATTCTACCTGGGACCCCCATCATCCCCTACATTTCCCCCCCCAGCCCTCAGATCGCCTCAAAACCCACTGCGTGAGCGCCACCTAGTGGCCGGGAGGTCTCAGTGCCTGCCGGGCTAGAGCCAGGCCGAGCAGGAGCTGCGCATGCGCCGCCTGCTGGGGGAGGAGTCGCCCGTCAGGCCACGCCCCTGGGGGCGGGGCCGCGGACGCTATGCAAATAAGGCGGCCTTAGATGGGAAAAATGAGCAACTATGGAAAAGATGGCTGAAAATGGAGGAAAATGCGGTTTTAAGGGGGGAAACGGGGGATCTGGGGGAAGTTTGGGAGGATTTGGGGAAAATTGGGGCAGTTCTGGGTCATTTTGGGGACTTTTTGGGGAAGTTTGGGTCATTTTGGGTCTTTTGAAGGGCTTGGGGAAACACTTGATGCAAATGATGGAAATGCGATTAATTAACGCTGATGGACTCTGCTTTTCATGCAAATGAAGTTTCTTGCAAGGGAATGAATAAGATTTAATTGAATCACGCCTGTATTTATGCCAAAAAATGATGAATATTCACCGACTATACGAAAATGAGGTTGGAGTGTGGATGTTGGTGTTAGGCCACGCCCCTTTTGATTCAAACAAGGCCCCGTGATCACTGGGTGTGGCCACGCCCTTTATGCTAATCAGGGACAAATATGGTCAGCCCAAAACCCCCCCACGTCTCCCCCAAATCCTGCTCAGATCTGTCTAAAACCCCTCAAGGACCCCCAATCCCCTTCACCCAAATCCATTCAGGTGCCTAAACCCTCAGGGATCCAAAATCCACCAAATTCACCCCACAATCCCCCATATTCTACCCGGGACCCCCATCATCCCCTACATTTCCCCCCAAAGCCCTCAGATCGCCTCAAAACCCACTGCGTTAGCGCCACCTAGTGGCCGGGAGGTCTCAGTGCCTGCCGGGCTAGAGCCAGGCCGAGCAAGGAGCTGCGCATGCGCCGCCTGCTGGGGGAGGAGTCGCCCGTCAGGCCACGGCCCTGGGGGCGGGGCCGCGGCCGCTAGGCAAATGAGGCGGCCTTTAGATGGGAAAAATGACCAAATATGGAAAAGATGGCTGAAAATGGAGGAAAATGCGGTTTTTAGGGGGGAAAAGGGGGATCTGGGGGCAGTTTGGGGGGATTTGGGGAAATTGGGGCAGTTCTGGGTCATTTTGGGGACTTTTTGGGGAAGTTTTGGGTCATTTTGGGTCTTTTGGAGGGCTTGGGGAAACACTTGATGCAAATGATGGAACTGCGATTCATTAACGCTGATGGACTCTGCTTTTCATGCAAATGAAGTTTATTGCAAGGGAATGAATAAGATTTAATTGAATCACGCCTGTATTTATGCAAATAAATGATGAATATTAACCGACTATATGCAAATGAGGTTGGAGTGTGGATGTTGGTGTTAGGCCACGCCCCTTTTGAGTCAAACAAGGCCCGTGATCACTGGCTGTGGCCACGCCCTTTATGCTAATGAGGGACAAACATGGTCAGCCCAAAATCCCCAATAAATTCACCCCAAAATCCTGCTCAGATCCATCTAAACCCCTCAAGGACCCCCAAAATCACCCAAATTCACCCCAAAATCCACTTCAGATCCCCCTAAACCGCTCAGGGACACCCAAAATCCCCCAAATTCACCCCAAAATCCACTTCAGGTGCCCCTAAACCCCTCAGGGATCCCCAAAATCCACCAATTTCACCCCACAATCCCCCATATTCTACCTGGGACCCCCATCATCCCCTACATTTCTCCCCAAAGCCCTCAGATCGCCTCAAAACCCACTGCGTTAGCGCCACCTAGTGGCCGGGAGGTCTCAGTGCCTGCCGGGCTAGAGCCAGGCCGAGCAGGAGCTGCGCATGCGCCGCCTGCTGGGGGAGGAGTCGCCCGTCAGGCCACGCCCCTGGGGGCGGGGCCGCGGCCGCTATGCAAATGAGGCGGCCTTAGATGGGGAAAATGACCAAATATGGAAAAGATGGCTGAAAATGGAGGAAAATGCGGTTTTTAGGGGGGAAAGGGGGATCTGGGGGCAGTTTGGGGAGATTTGGGGAAAATTGGGGCAGTTCTGGGTCATTTTGGGGACTTTTGGGGGAAGTTTTGGGTCATTTTGGGTCTTTTGGAGGGCTTGGGGAAACACTTGATGCAAATGATGGAAATGCGATTAATTAACGCTGATGGACTCTGCTTTTCATGCAAATGAGTTTATTGCAAGGGAATGAATAAGATTTAATTGAATCACGCCTGTATTTATGCAAATAAATGAATATTCACCGACTATACGAAAATGAGGTTGGAGTGTGGATGTTGGTGCTAGGCCACGCCCCTTTTGATTCAAACAAGGCCCCGTGATCACTTGGAGTGGCCACGCCCTTTATGCCAATGAGGGACAAACATGGTCAGCCCAAAACCCTCCAAAATCACCCCAAAATCCTGCTCAGATCCTTCTAAACCCCTCAAGGACCCCAAAATCCCCCAAATTCACCCCAAAATCCACTTCAGATCCCCCTAAACCCCTCAGGGACACCCAAAATCCCCCAAATTCACCCCAAAATCCACTTCAGGTGCCCCTAAACCCCTCAGGGATCCCCAAAATCCACCAAATTCACCCCACAATCCCCCATATTCTACCTGGGACCCCCATCATCCCCTACATTTCCCCCCAAAGCCCTCAGATCGCCTCAAAACCCACTGCGTTAGCGCCACCTAGTGGCCGGGAGGTCTCAGTGCCTGCCGGGCTAGAGCCAGGCCGAGCAGGAGCTGCGCATGCGCCGCCTGCTGGGGGAGGAGTCGCCGTCAGGCCACGCCCCTGGGGGCGGGGCCGCGGCCGCTATGCAAATGAGGCGGCCTTAGATGGGAAAAATGACCAAATATGGAAAAGATGGCTGAAAATGGAGGAAAATGCGGTTTTTAGGGGGGAAAAGGGGGATCTGGGGGCAGTTTGGGGGGATTTGGGGAAAATTGGGGCAGTTCTGGGTCATTTTGGGGACTTTTTGGGGAAGTTTTGGGTCATTTTGGGTCTTTTGGAGGGCTTGGGGAAACACTTGATGCAAATGATGGAAATGCGATTAATTAACGCTGATGGACTCTGCTTTTCATGCAAATGAAGTTTATTGCAAGGGAATGAATAAGATTTAATTGAATCACGCCTGTATTTATGCAAATAAATGATGAATATTCACCGACTAGACGCAAATGAGGTTGGAGTGTGGATGTTGGTGTTAGGCCACGCCCCTTTTGATTCAAACAAGGCCCCGTGATCACTGGTGTGGCCACGCCCTTTATGCTAATCAGGGACAAATATGGTCAGCCAAACCCCCAAATTCACCCAAATCCTGCTCAGATCCTTCCTAAACCCCTCCAGGGACCCCAAAATCCCCCAAATTCACCCCAAAATCCTCTTCAGATCCCCCTAAACCCCTCAGGGATCCCCAAAATCCGCCAAATTCACCCCAAAATCCATTTCAGGTGCCCCTAAACCCCTCAGGGATCCCCAAAATCCACCAAATTCACCCCACAATCCCCCATATTCTACCTGGGACCCCCATCATCCCCTACATTTCCCCCAAAGCCCTCAGATCGCCTCAAAACCCACTGCGTTAGCGCCACCTAGTGGCCGGGAGGTCTCAGTGCCTGCCGGGCTAGAGCCAAGCCGAGCAGGAGCTGCGCATGCGCCGCCTGCTGGGGGAGGAGTCGCCCGTCAGGCCACGGCCCTGGGGGCGGGGCCGCGGCCGCTTTGCAAATGAGGCGGCCTTAGATGGGAAAAATGAGCAACTATGGAAAAGAGGGCTGAAAATGGAGGAAAATGAGGTTTTTAGGGGGAAAACGGGGGATCTGGGGGCAGTTTGGGAGGATTTGGGGAAAATTGGGGCAGTTCTGGGTCATTTTGGGGACTTTTTGGGGAAGTTTTGGGTCATTTTGGGTCTTTTGGAGGGCTTGGGGAAGACTTGATGCAATGATGGAAATGCGTAATTAACGCCGATGGACTCTGTTTTCCATGCAAATGAGTTTTTATGTGGCAAGGGAATGAATAGATTTAATTGAATCCACCTGTATTTGAAAAATGAATGAATATTCTTCGCGACCTATACGCAAATGAGGTCTGGAGTGTGGATGTTGGTGTAGGCACGCCCCTTTTGATCAAGCAAGGCCCCGTGATCACTGGGGTGTGGCCAGCCTTTATGCTAATCAGGGAACAATATGGGTCAGCCTCCAAAACCCCCAAATTCACCCAAAATCCTGCCTCAGATCCCTTCTACCCTCAGGACCCCAAAATCCCCCAAATTCACCCCAAAATCCACTTCAGATCCCCCTAATCCGCTCAGGGACACCCAAAATCCCCCAAATTCACCCCAAAATCCACTTCAGGTGCCCCTAAACCCCTCAGGGATCCCCAAAATCCACCAAATTCACCCCACAATCCCCCATATTCTACCTGGGAACCCCATCATCCCCTACATTTCCCCCCAAAGCCCTCAGATCGCCTCAAAACCCACTGCGTTTGCGCCACCTAGTGGCCGGAAGGTCTCAGTGCCTGCCGGGCTAGAGCCAGGCCGAGCAGGAGCTGCGCATGCGCCGCCTGCTGGGGGAGGAGTCGCCCGTCAGGCCATGGCCCTGGGGGCGGGGCCGCGGCTGCTATGCAAATGAGGCGGCCTTAGATGGGAAAAATGACCAAATATGGAAAAGATGGCTGAAAATGGAGGAAAATGAGGTTTTTAGGGGGGAAAAGGGGGATCTGGGGGCAGTTTGGGGGGATTTGGGGAAAATTGGGGCAGTTCTGGGTCATTTTGGGGACTTTTTTGGGAAGTTTTGGGTCATTTTGGGTCTTTTGGAGGGCTTGGGGAAACACTTGATGCAAATGATGGAAATGCGATTAATTAACGCTGATGGACTCTGCTTCTCATGCAAATGAAGTTTATTGCAAGGGAATGAATAAGATTTAATTGAATCACGCCTGTATTTATGCACATAAATGATGAATATTCACCGACTAGACGCAAATGAGGTTGGAGTGTGGATGTTGGTGTTAGGCCACGCCCCTTTTGATTCAAACAAGGCCCCGTGATCACTGGGTGTGGCCACGCCCTTTATGCTAATCAGGGACAAATATGGTCAGCCCAAATCCCCCCACCGGCACCCCAAAATCCTGCTCAGATCCTTCTAACCCTCGGACCCCCAAAATCCTCCAAATTCACCCCAAAATCCACTTCAGATCCCCCTAAACCGCTCAGGGACCCCCAAAATCCCCAAATTCACCCCAAAATCCACTTCAGGTGCCCCTAAACCCCTCAGGGATCCCCAAAATCCACCAAATTCACCCCACAATCCCCCATATTCTACCTGGGACCTCCATCATCCCCTACATTTCCCCCCAAAGCCCTCAGATCGCCTCAAAACCCACTGCGTTAGCGCCACCTAGTGGCCGGGAGGTCTCAGTGCCTGCCGGGCTAGAGCCAGGCCGAGCAGGAGCTGCGCATGCGCCGCCTGCTGGGGGAGGAGTCGCCCGTCAGGCCACCCCCTTGGGGCGGGGCCGCGGCCGCTATGCAAATGAGGCGGCCTTAGATGGGAAAAATGATCAACTATGGAAAAGATGGCTGAAAATAGAGGAAAATGAGGTTTTTAGGGGGGAAAAGGGGGATCTGGGGGCAGTTTGGGGGGATTTGGGGAAAATTGGGGCAGTTCTGGGTCATTTTGGGGACTTTTTGGGGAAGTTTTGGGTCATTTTGGGTCTTTTGGAGGGCTTGGGGAAACACTTGATGCAAATGATGGAAATGCGATTAATTAACGCTGATGGACTCTGCTTTTCATGCAAATGAAGTTTATTGCAAGGGAATGAATAAGATTTATTTGAATCACGCCTGTATTTATGCAAATAAATGATGAATATTCACCGACTATACGCAAATGAGGTTGGAGTGTGGATGTTGGTGCTAGGCCACACCCCTTTTGATTCAAACAAGGCCCCGTGACCACTGGGCGTGGCCGCGCCCTTTATGCTAATGAGGGACAAACATGGTCAGCCCAAAACCCTCCAAAATCACCCCAAAATCCTGCTCAGATCCTTCTAAACCCCTCAAGGACACCCAAAATCCCCCAAATTCACCCCAAAATCCACTTCAGATCCCCCTAAACCGCTCAGGGACACCCAAAATCCCCCAAATTCACCCCAAAATCCACTTCAGGTGCCCCTAAACCCCTCAGGGATCCCCAAAATCCACCAAATTCACCCCACAATCCCCCATATTCTACCTGGGACCCCCATCATCCCCTACATTTCCCCCCAAAGCCCTCAGATCGCCTCAAAATCCACTGCGTTAGCGCCACCTAGTGGCCGGGAGGTCTCAGTGCCTGCCGGGCTAGAGCCAGGCCGAGCAGGAGCTGCGCATGCGCCGCCTGCTGGGGGAGGAGTCTCCCGTCAGGCCACGCCCCTGGGGGCGGGGCCGCGGCCGCTATGCAAATGAGGCGGCCTTAGATGGGAAAAATGAGCAAATATGGAAAAGATGGCTGAAAATGGAGGAAAATGCGGTTTTTAGGGGGGAAAGGGGGATCTGGGGGCAGTTTGGGGGGATTTGGGGAAAATTGGGGCAGTTCTGGGTCATTTTGGGGACTTTTTGGGGAAGTTTTGGGTCATTTTGGGTCTTTTGGAGGGCTTGGGGAAACACTTGATGCAAATGATGTAAATGCGATTAATTAACGCTGATGGACTCTGCTTTTCATGCAAATGAAGTTTATTGCAAGGGAATTAATAAGATTTAATTGAATCACGCCTGTATTTATGCAAATAAATGATGAATATTCACCGACTATACGCAAATGAGGTTGGAGTGTGGATGTTGGTGTTAGGCCACGCCCCTTTTGATTCAAACAAGGCCCCGTGATCACTGGGTGTGGCCACGCCCTTTATGCTAATCAGGGACAAATATGGTCAGCCCAAAACCCCCCAAATTCACCCCAAAATCCTGCTCAGATCCTTCTAAACCCCTCAGGGACCCCCAAAATCCCCCAAATTCACCCCAAAATCCACTTCAGATCCCCCTAAACCGCTCAGGGACACCCAAAATCCCCCAAATTCACCCCAAAATCCACTTCAGGTGCCCCTAAACCCCTCAGGGATCCCCAAATCCACCAAATTCACCCTACAATCCCCCATATTCTACCTGGGACCCCCATCATCCCCGACATTTCCCCCCAAAGCCCTCAGATCGCCTCAAAACCCACTGCGTTAGCGCCACCTAGTGGCCGGGATGTCTCAGTGCCTGCCGGGCTAGAGCCAGGCCGAGCAGGAGCTGCGCATGCGCCGCCTGCTGGGGGAGGAGTCGCCCGTCAGGCCACGCCCCTGGGGGCGGGGTCACAAACGCTATGCAAAAGAGGCGGCCTTAGATGGGAAAAATGAGCAACTATGGAAAAGATGGCTGAAAATGGAGGAAAATGCAGTTTTTAGGGGGGAAAAGGGGGATCTGGGGGCAGTTTGGGGCGATTTGGGGAAAATTGGGGCAGTTCTGGGTCATTTTGGGGACTTTTGGGGGAAGTTTTGGGTCATTTTGGGTCTTTTGGAGGGCTTGGGCGAAAACACTTGATTGCCAAAATTTTTTGATGAAAAATTCCGAAATTTAATTTTTTTAAACCGCTGAAGGACTCTCTTTTCATGCAAATGAAGTTTATTGCAAGGGAAATGCATAAGATCTAATTGAATATCACGCCGTGTATTTATTGCCAAAAAATGATGAATATTTCTCCGACTATACGCAAATGAGGTTGGAGTGTGGATGTTGGTTTAGCCACGCCCCTTGATTCAAACAAGGCCCCGTTGATCACTGGGTGTGGCACGCCCTTATGCTAATCAGGGACAAATATGGTCAGCCCCAAAACCCCCCAAATTCACCCCAAAATCCTGCTCAGATCCTTCTAAACCCCTCAAGGACACCCAAAATCCCCCAAATTCACCCCCAAATCCACTTCAGATCCCCCTAAACCGCTCAGGGACACCCAAAATCCCCCAAATTCACCCCAAAATCCACTTCAGGTGCCCCTAAACCCCTCAGGGATCCCCAAAATCCACCAAATTCACCCCACAATCCCCCATATTCTACCTGGGACCCCCATCATCCCCTACATTCCCCCCAAAGCCCTCAGATCGCCTCAAAACCCACTGCGTTAGCGCCACCTAGTGGCCGGGAGGTCTCAGTGCCTGCCGGGCGAGAGCCAGGCCGAGCATGAGCTGCGCATGCGCCGCCTGCGGGGGGAGGAGTCGCCCGTCAGGCCACGCCCCTGGGGGCGGGGCCGCGGCCGCTATGCAAATGAGGCGGCCTTTAGATGGGAAAAATGACCAAATATGGAAAAGATGGCTGAAAATGGAGGAAAATGCGGTTTTTAGGGGGGAAAAGGGGGATCTGGGGGCAGTTTGGGGCGATTTGGGGAAAATTGGGGCAGTTCTGGGTCATTTTGGGGACTTTTTGGAAGTTTTGGGTCATTTGGGTCTTTTTGGAGGTGCTTGGGCAAACACTTTGATGAAATGATGAAATGCGATTAATTAACGCTGATGGACTCTGCTTTTCATGCAAATGAAAGTTACTGCAAGGAATGAATTAAGATTTAATTGAATCATGCCTGTATTTATGCAAATAAATGATGAATATTCACCGACTATACGCAAATGAGGTTGGAGTGTGGATGTTGGTGTTAGGCCACGCCCCTTTTGATTCAAACAAGGCCCTGTGATCACTGGCTGTGGCCACGCCCTTTATGCTAATGAGGGACAAATATGGTCAGCCCAAACCCCCCAAATTCACCCCAAAATCCTGCTCAGATCCTCCTAAACCCCTCAGGGACCCCCAAAATCCCCCAAATTCAACCCAAAATCCACTTCAGGTGCCCCTAAACCCCTCAGGGACCCCCAAAATCCCCCAAATTCACCCCAAAATCCACTTCAGGTGCCCCTAAACCCCTCAGGGATCCCCAAAATCCACCAAATTCACCCCACAATCCCCCATTTTCTACCTGGGACCCCCATCATCCCCTACATTTCCCCCCAAAGCCCTCAGATCGCCTCAAAACCCACTGCGTTAGCGCCACCTCGTGGCCGGGAGGTCTAAGTGCCTGCCGGGCTAGAGCCCGGCCGAGCAGGAGCTGCGCATGCGCCGCCTGCTGGGGGAGGAGTCGCCCGTCAGGCCACTCCCCTGGGGGCGGGGCCGCGGCCGCTATGCAAATGAGGCGGCCTTAGATGGGAAAAATGAGCAAATATGGAAAAGATGGCTGAAAATGGAGGAAAATGCGGTTTTTTAGGGGGGAAAAGGGGGATCTGGGGGCAGTTTGGGGGGATTTGGGGAAAATTGGGGCAGTTTTGGGTCATTTTGGGGACTTTTTGGGGAAGTTTTGGGTCATTTTGGGTCTTTTGGAGGGCTTGGGGAAACACTTGATGCAAATGATGGAAAAGCGATTAATTAACGCTGATGGACTCTGCTTTTCATGCAAATGAAGTTTATTGCAAGGGAATGAATAAGATCTAATTGAATCACGCCTGTATTTATGCAAATAAATGATGAATATTCACCGACTAGACGCAAATGAGGTTGGAGTGTGGATGTTGGTGTTAGGCCACGCCCCTTTGATTCAAACAAGGCCCCGTGATCACTGGGTGTGGCCACGCCCTTTATGCTAATCAGGGACAAATATGGTCAGCCCAAAACCCCCAAATTCACCCCAAAATCCTGCTCAGATCCTTCTAAACCCCTCAGGGACCCCCAAAATCCCCCAAATTCACCCCAAAATCCACTTCAGATCTCCCTAAACTCCTCAGCGGACACCCAAAATCCACCAAATTCACCCCAAAATCCACTTCAGGTTCCCCTAAACCCCTCAGGGATCCCCAAAATCCACCAAATTCACCCCACAATCCCCCATATTCTACCTGGGACCCCCATCATTCCCTTACATTTCCCCCCAAAGCCCTCAGATCGCCTCAAAACCCACTGCGTTAGCGCCACCTAGTGGCCGGGAGGTCTCAGTGCCTGCCGGGCTAGAGCCAGGCCGAGCAGGAGCTGCGCATGCGATGCCTTTTGGGGGAGGGGTCGCCCGTCAGGCCACGCCCCTGGGGCGGTGGGCGCGGCCGCCCTATGCAAAATGAGGCGGCCCTTAGATGGGAAAAATGAGCAACTATGGAAAAGATGGCTGAAAATGGAGGAAAATGCGGTTTTTAGGGGGAAAAGGGGGATCTGGGGGCAGTTTGGGGGGATTTGGGGAAAATTGGGGCAGTTCTGGGCCATTTTGGGGACTTTTTGGGGAAGTTTTGGGTCATTTTGGGTCTTTTGGAGGGCTTTGGAAACACTTGATGCAAATGATGGAAATGCGATTAATTAACGCTGATGGACTCTGCTTTTCATGCAAATAAAGTTTATTACAAGGGAATGAATAAGATTTAATTGAATCACGCCTGTATTTATGCCAAAAAATGATGAATATTCACCGACTATTCGCAAATGAGGTTGGTGTGTGGATGTTGGTGTTAGGCCACGCCCCTTTTGATTCAAACAAGGCCCCGTGATCACTGGGTGTGGCCACGCCCTTTATGCTAATCAGGGACAAATATGGTCAGCCCAAAAACCCCCAAATTCACCCCAAAATCCTGCTCAGATCCTTCTAAACCCCTCAGGGACCCCCAAAATCCCCCAAATTCACCCCAAAATCCACTTCAGATCCACCTAAACCGCTCAGGGACACCAAAAATCCCCCAAATTCACCCCAAAATCCACTTCAGGTGCCCCTAAACCCCTCAGGGATCCCCAAAATCCACCAAATTCACCCCACAATCCCCCATATTCTACCTGGGACCCCCATCATCCCCTACATTTCCCCCCAAAGCCCTCAGATCGCCTCCAAACCCACTGCGTTAGCGCCACCTAGTGGCCGGGAGGTCTCATTGCCTGCCGGGCTAGAGCCAGGCCGAGCAGGAGCTGCGCATGCGCCGCCTGCTGGGGGAGGAGTCGCCCGTCAGGCCACGCCCCTGGGGCGGGGCCGTGGCCGCTATGCAAATGAGGCGGCCTTAGATGGGAAAAATGACCAAATATGGAAAAGATGGCTGAAAATGGAGGAAAATGCGGTTTTTAGGGGGAAAAGGGGGGATCTGGGGGCAGTTTGGGGGGATTTGGGGAAAATTGGGGCAGTTCTGGGTCATTTTGGGGACTTTTTGGGGAAGTTTTGGGTCATTTTGCGTCTTTTGGAGGGCTTGGGGGAAAACACTTGTGCAAATGATGGGAAATGCGATTAATTAACGCTGCATGGACTCTGCTTTTCATCAAATGAAGTTACTGCAAGGGAATGAATAAGATTTAATTGAATCACGCCTGTATTTATGCAAAAAAATGATGAATAGTCTCCGACTATACGCAAATGAGGTTGGAGTGTGGATGTTGGTGTTATGCCACGCCCCTTTTGATTCAAACAAGGCCCCGTGATCACTGGGTGTGGCCACGCCCTTTATGCTAATCAGGGACAAATATGGTCAGCCCAAAATCCCCATTAAATTCACCCCAAAATCCTGCTCAGATCCTTCTAAATCCATCAGGGACCCCAAAATCCCCCAAATTCACCCCAAAATCCACTTCAGATCTCCCTAAACCGCTCAGGGACACCCAAAATCCCCCAAATTCACCCCAAAATCCACTTCAGGTGCCCCTAAACCTCTCAGGGATCCCCAAAATCCACCAAATTCACCCCACAATCCCCCATATTCTACCTGGGACCCCCCATCATCCCCTACATTTCCCCCAAAGCCCTCAGGTCGCCTCAAAACCCACTGCGTTAGCGCCACCTAGTGGCCGGGAGGTCTCAGTGCCTGCCGGGCTAGAGCCAGGCCGAGCAGGAGCTGCGCATGCGCCGCCTGCTGGGGAAGGAGTCGCCCGTCAGGCCACGCCCCTGGGGGCGGGGCCGCGGCCGCTATGCAAATGAGGCAGCCTTAGATGGGAAAAATGACCAACTATGGAAAAGATGGCTGAAAATGGAGGAAAATGCGGTTTTTATAGGGGAAAAGGGGGATCTGGGGGAAGTTTGGGAGGATTTGGGGAAAATTGGGGCAGTTCTGGGTCATTTTGGGGACTTTTTGGGGCAGTTTTGGGTCATTTTGGGTCTTTTGGAGGGCTTGGGAAAACACTTGATGCAAATGATGGAAATGCGATTAATTACCGCTGATGGACTCTGCTTTTCATGCAAATGAAGTTTATTGCAAGGGAATGAATAAGATCTAATTGAATCACGCCTGTATTTATGCAAAAAAATGATGAATATTCACCGACTATACGCAAATGAGGTTGGAGTGTGGATGTTGGTGTTAGGCCACGCTCCTTTTGATTCAAACAAGGCCCCGTGATCACTGGGTGTGGCCACGCCCTTTATGCTAATGAGGGACAAACATGGTCAGCCCAAAATCCCCATTAAATTCACCTCAAAATCCTGCTCAGATCCTTCTAAACCCCTCAAGGACACCCAAAATCCCCCAAATTCACCCCAAAATCCACTTCAGGTCACCCGAAACACCTCAGGGATCCCCAAAATCCCCCAAATTCACCCCAAAATCCACTTCAGGTGCCCCTAAACCCCTCAGGGATCCCCAAAATCCACCAAATTCACCCCACAATCCCCATATTCTACCTGGGACCCCCATCATCCCCTACATTTCCCCCCAAAGCCCTCAGATCGCCTCAAAACCTACTGCGTTAGCGCCACCTAGTGGCCGGGAGGTCTCAGTGCCTGCCGGGCTAGAGCCAGGCCGAGCAGGAGCTGCGCATGCGCCGCCTGCTGGGGGAGGAGTCGCCCGTCAGGCCACGCCCCTGGGGGCGGGGCCGCGGCCGCTATGCAAATGAGGCGGCCTTAGATGGGAAAAATGAGCAAATATGGAAAAGATGGCTGAAAATGGAGGAAAATGCGGTTTTTCGGGGGGAAAAGGGGGATCTGGGGGCAGTTTGGGGGGATTTGGGGAAAATTGGGGCAGTTCTGGGTCATTTTGGGGACTTTTTGGGGAAGTTTTGGGTCATTTTGGTGTCTTTTGGAGGGCTTGGGGAAACACTTGATGCAAATGATGGAAATGCGATTAATTAACGCTGATGGACTCTGCTTTTCATGCAAATGAAGTTTATTGCAAGGGAATGAATAAGATTTAATTGAATCACGCCTGTATTTATGCCCAAAAATGATGAATATTCACCGACTATACGCAAATGAGGTTGGAGTGTGGATGTTGGTGTTAGGCCACGCCCCTTTTGATTCAAACAAGGCCCCGTGATCACTGGCTGTGGCCGCGCCCTTTATGCTAATCAGGGACAAATATGGTCAGCCCAAAACCCCCCAAATTCAACCCAAAATCCTGCTCAGATCCTTCTAAACCCCTCAGGGACCCCCAAAATCCCCCAAATTCACCCCAAAATCCACTTCAGATCTCCCTAAACTGCTCAGGGACACCCAAAATCCCCCCAAAATTCACCCCAAAATGTACTTCAGATCTCCCTAAACCCCTCAGGGATCCCCAAAATCCACCAAATTCACCCCACAATCCCCCATATTCTACCTGGGACCTCCATCATCCCCTACATTTCCCCCCAAAGCCCTCAGATCGCCTCAAAACACACTGCGTTAGCGCCACCTAGTGGCCGGGAGGTCTCAGTGCCTGCCGGGCTAGAGCCAGGCCGAGCAGGAGCTGCGCATGCGCCGCCTGCTGGGGGAGGAGTCGCCCGTCAGGCCACGCCCCTGGGGGCAGGGCCGCGGCCGCTATGCAACTGAGGCGGCCTTAGATGGGAAAAATGAGCAAATATGGAAAAGATGGCTGAAACTGGAGGAAAATGCGGTTTTTAGGGGGGAAAAGGGGGATCTGGGGGCAGTTTGGGGGGATTTGGGGAAAATTGGGGCAGTTCTGGGTCATTTTGGGGACTTTTTGGGGAAGTTTGGGTCATTTTGGGTCTTTTGGAGGGCTTGGGGAAACACTTGATGCAAATGATGGAAATGCGATTAATTAACGCTGATGGACTCTGCTTTTCATGCAAATGAAGTTTATTGCAAGGGAATGAATAAGATTTCATTGAATCACGCCTGTATTTATGCAAATAAATGATGAATATTCACCGACTAGACGCAAATGAGGTTGGAGTGTGGATGTTGGTGTTAGGCCACGCCCCTTTTGATTCAAACAAGGCCCCGTGATCACTGGGTGTGGCCACGCCATTTATGCTAATGAGGGACAAATATGGTCAGCCCAAAACCCCCAAATTCACCCCAAAATCCTGCTCAGATCCGTCTAAACCCCTCAAGGACCCCCAAAATCCCCCAAATTCACCCCAAAATCCACTTCAGATCCCCCTAAACCGCTCAGGGACACCCAAAATCCCCCAAATTCACCCCAAAATCCACTTCAGGTGCCCCTAAACCCCTCAGGGATCCCCCAAAAGCACCAAATTCACCCCCCAATCACATATTCTACCTGGGACCCCATCATCCCCTACATTTCCCCCCCAGCCCTCAGATGGCATAAAACCCCACTGCGTTAGGCGCCACCTAGTGGCTGGGAGGGTCTCAGTGCCTGCGGGCTAGAGCCAGGCCGAGCAGGAGGCACAGCATGTACGCCTGCTGGGAGGAGTCGCCCGTCCGGGCCACACGCCCCTGAGAGGCAGGGCCATGTATACAAGTAAGGGTGGCCTTAGATGGGAAAAAATGACCAAATAATATGGAAAGATGGCTGAAAATGGGGAAAATGCAGTTTTAGGAAGAGAGGATCTACCAGGGGCAGTTGGGGGATTTAGAGAGGAGAAAAGTGGGGCAGTTCTGGGTCATTTTGAGGACTTTGGGGAAGTTTTGGGTCATTTGGGTCTTTTTGGAGGGCTTGGGGAAACACTTGATGCAAATGATGGAAATGCGATTAATTAACGCTGATGGACTCTGCTTTTCATGCAAATGAAGTTTATTGCAAGGGAATGAATAAGATTTAATTGAATCACGCCTGTATTTATGCCAAAAAATGATGAATATTCACCGACTATACGCAAATGAGGTTGGAGTGTGGATGTTGGTGTTAGGCCACGCCCTTTTGATTCAAACAAGGCCCCGTGATCACTGGCTGTGGCCACGCCCTTTATGCTAATCAGGGACAAATATGGTCAGCCCAAAATCCCCATTAAATTCACCCCGTAATCCTGCTCAGATCCGTCTAAAACCCTCAGGGACCCCCAAAATCCCCCAAATTCACCCCAAAATCCTGCTCAGATCTTTCTAAACCCCTCAGGGACCCCCAAAATCCCCCAAATTCACCCCAAAATCCACTTCAGGTGCCCCTAAACCCCTCAGGGATCCCCAAAATCCACCAAATTCACCCCACAATCCCCCATATGCTACCTGGGACCCCCAGCATCCCCTACATTTCCCCCCAAAGCCCTCAGATCGCCTCACAACCCACTGCGTTAGCGCCACCTAGTGGCCGGGAGGTCTCAGTGCCTGCCGGGCTAGAGCCAGGCCAAGCAGGAGCTGCGCATGCGCCGCCTGCTGGGGGAGGAGTCGCCCATCAGGCCACGCCCCTGGGGGCGGGGTCACGACCGCTATGCAAATGAGGCGGCCTTAGATGGGAAAAATGAGCAAATATGGAAAAGATGGCTGAAAATGGAGGAAAATGCGGTTTTTAGGGGGGAAAGCGGGGATCTGTGGGCAGTTTGGGGGGATTTGGGGAAAATTGGGGCAGTTCTGGGTCATTTTGGGGACTTTTTGGGGAAGTTTTGGGTCATTTTGGGTCTTTTGGAGGGCTTGGGAAACACTTGATGCAAATGATGGAAATGCGATTAATTAACGCTGATGGACTCTGCTTTTCATGCAAATGAAGTTTATTGCAAGGGAATGAATAAGATTTAATTGAATCACGCCTGTATTTTGCAAAAAAATGATGAATATTCACCGACTATACGCAAATGAGTTGGAGTGTGGATGTTGCGTGTTAGCCACGCCCCTTTTGATTCAAAACAAGGCCCCGCTGATCACTGCGGTGTGGCCACGCCCTTTATGCTAATCAGCCGGACAAACATTATGTCAGCCCAAAACCCCCCAAATCACCCAAAATCCTGCCTCAGCATCCTTCTAAACCCCTCAGGGACCCCCAAAATCCCCAAATTCCCCCAAAATCCACTCAGATCCCCTAAACCGCTCAGGGACACCAAAATCCCCCAAATTCACCCCAAAATCCACTTCAAGTGCGGCTAAAGCGCTCAGGGATCCCCAAAATCCACCAAATTCACCCCACAATCCCCCATATTCTACCTGGGACCTCCATCATCCCCTACATTTCCCCCCAAAGTCCTCAGATCGCCTCACAACCCACTGCGTTAGCGCCACCTAGTGGCCGGGAGGTCTCAGTGCCTGCCGGGCTAGAGCCAGGCCGAGCAGGAGCTGCGCATGCGCCGCCTGCTGGGGGAGGAGTCGCCCGTCAGGCCACGCCCCTGGGGCGGGGCCGCGGACGCTATGCAAATGAGGCGGCCTTAGATGGGAAAAATGAGCAACTATGGAAAAGATGGCTGAAAATGGAGGAAAATGCGGGTTTTAGGGGGGAAACGGGGGATCTGGGGGCAGTTTGTGGGGATTTGGGGAAAATTGGCGCAGTTCTGGGTCATTTTGGGGACTTTTTGGGGAAGTTTTGGGTCATTTTGGGTCTTTTGGAGGGCTTGGGGAAACACTTGATGCAAATGATGGAAATGCGATTAATTAACGCTGATGGACTCTGCTTTTCATGCAAATGAAGTTTATTGCAAGGGAATGAATAAGATCTAATTGAATCACGCCTGTATTTATGCAAAAAAGTGATGAATATTCACCGACTATACGCAAATGAGGTTGGAGTGTGGATGTTGGTGTTAGGCCACGCCCCTTTTGATTCAAAGAAGGCCCCGTGATCACTGGCTGTGGCCACGCCCTTTATGCTAATCAGGGACAAATATGGTCAGCCCAAAACCCCCAAATTCACCCCAAAATCCTGCTCAGATCCTTCTAAACCCCTCAGGGACCCCCAAAATCCCCCAAATTCACCCCAAAATCCACTTCAGGTGCCCCTAAACCCCTCAGGGATCCCCAAAATCCACCAAATTCACCCCACAATCCCCCATATTCTACCTGGGACCCCATCATCCCCTACATTTCCCCCCAAAGCCCTCAGATCGCCTCTAAACCCACTGTGTTAGCGCCACCTAGTGGCCGGGAGGTCTCAGTGCCTGCCGGGCTAGAGCCAGGCCGAGCAGGAGCTGCGCATGCGCCGCCTGCTGGGGGAGGAGTCGCCCGTCATGCCACGCCCCTGGGGGCGGGGCCGCGGCCGCTATGCAAATGAGGCGGCCTTAGATTGGAAAAATGAGCAAATATGGAAAAGATGGCTGAAAATGGAGGAAAATGCGGTTTTTAGGGGGGAAAAGGGGGATCTGGGGGCAGTTTGGGGGGATTTGGGGAAAATTGGGGCAGTTCTGGGTCATTTTGGGGACTTTTTGGGGAAGTTTTGGGTCATTTTGGGTCTTTTGGAGGGCTTTGGGAAACACTTGATGCAAATGATGGAAATGCGATTAATTAACGCTGATGGACTCTGCTTTTCATGCAAATGAAGTTTATTGCAAGAGAATGAATAAGATTTAATTGAATCACGCCTGTATTTATGCAAAAAAATGATGAATATTCACCGACTAGACGCAAATGAGGTTGGAGTGTGGATGTTGGTTTTAGGCCACGCCCCTTTTGATTCAAACAAGGCCCCGTGATCACTGGCTGTGGCCACGCCCTTTATGCTAATGAGAGACAAACATGGTCAGCCCAAAATCCCCATTAAATTCACCCCAAAATCCTGCTCAGATCCGTCTAAACCCCTCAAGAACACCCAAAATCCCCCAAATTCACCCCAAAATCCACTTCAGGTGCCCCTAAACCCCTCAGGGATCCCCAAATCCACCAAATTCACCCTACAATCCCCCATATTCTACCTGGGACCCCCATCATCCCCTACATTTCCCCCCAAAGCCCTCAGATCGCCTCAAAACCCACTGCGTTAGCGCCACCTAGTGGCCGGAAGGTCTCAGTGCCTGCCGGGCTAGAGCCAGGCCGAGCAGGAGCTGCACATGCGCCGCCTGCTGGGGGAGGAGTCGCCCGTCAGGCCACGCCCCTGGGGGCAGGGTCACGACCGCTATGCAAATGACGCGGCCTTAGATGGGAAAAATGAGCAAATATGGAAAAGATGGCTGAAAATGGAGGAAAATGCGGTTTTTAGGGCGGAAAAGGGGGATCTGGGGGCAGTTTGGGGGGATTTGGGGAAAATTGGGGCAGTTCTGGGTCATTTTGGGGACTTTTTGGGGAAGTTTTGGGTCATTTTGGGTCTTTTGGAGGCCTTGGGGAAACACTTGATGCAAATGATGGAAATGCGATTAATTAACGCTGATGGACTCTGCTTTTCATGCAAATGAAGTTTACTGCAAGGGAATGAATAAGATTTAATTGAATCACGCCTGTATTTATGCCAAAAAATGATGAATATTCACCGACTATACGCAAATGAGGTTGGAGTGTGGATGTTGGTGTTAGGCCACGCCCCTTTTGATTCAAAACAAGGGCCCCGCTGCACACTGGCTGTGGCCACGCCCTTTATGCTAATCAGGGACAAAACAATAGGTCAGCCCAAAATCCCCATATAAATTCACCCCAAAAATCCCTGCTCAGATCCTTCTAAAACTCCTCCAAGGACCCCCAAAATCCCCCAAATTCACCCCAAAATCCACTTCAGGTGCCCCTAAACCCTCAGGGATCTCCCAAAAATCCACCCAAATTCACCCACAATCCCCATATTCTACCTGGGCACCCCCATCATCCCCTACATTTCCCCCAAAGCCTCAGATCGCCTCAAACCCCCCTGCGTTAGCGCCACCTAGTGGCCGGGAGGTCTCAGTGCCTGCCGGGCTAGAGCCAGGCCGAGCAGGAGCTGCGCAGGCGCCGCCTGCTGGGGGAGGAGTCGCCCGTCAGGCCACGGCCCTGGGGGCGGGGCCGCGGCCGCTATGCAAATGAGGCGGACTTCGATGGGAAAAATGAGCAAATATGGAAAAGATGGCTGGAAATGGAGGAAAATGCCGTTTTTAGGGGGGAAAAGGGGGATCTGGGGGCAGTTTGGGGGATTTGGAGAAAATTGGCAGTTCTGGCGTCATTTTGGGACTTTTTGGGAAGTTTTGGGTCATTTTGCGGCGTCTTTTGCGAGGGCTGGGGGAAACACTTGATGCAAATGATGGCAAATGGCGATTTAATTAACGCTGGATGGACTCTGCTTTTCATGCAAATGCAAGTTTATTGCAAGGGATGAATAGGATTTATTGAATCACGCCTTGTATTATGCAAAAAAATGATGAATATTCACCGACTAGACGCAAATGAGGTTGGAGTGAGGATGTTGGTGTTAGGCCACTCCCCTTTTGATTCAAACAAGGCCCCGTGATCACTGGCTGTGGCCACGCCCTTTATGCTAATCAGGGACAAACATGGTCAGTCCAAAATCCCCATTAAATTCACCCCAAAATCCTGCTCAGATCCGTCTAAACTCCTCAAGGACCCCCAAAATCCCCCAAATTCACCCCAAAATCCACTTCAGATCCCCCTAAACCGCTCAGGGACACCCAAAATTCCCCAAATTCACCCCAAAATCCACTTCAGGTGCCCCTAAACCCCTCAGGGATCCCCAAAATCCACCAAATTCACCCCACAATCCCCCATATTCTGCCTGGGACCCCCATCATCCCCTACATTTCCCCCCAAAGCCCTCAGATCGCCTCCAAACCCACTGCATTAGCGCCACCTAGTGGCCGGGAGGTCTCAGTGCCTGCCGGGCTAGAGCCAGGCCGAGCAGGAGCTGCGCATGCGCCGCCTGCTGGGGGAGGAGTCGCCTGTCAGGCCACGCCCCTGGGGGCGGGGCCGCGGCCGCTATGCAAATGAGGCGGTCTTAGATGGGAAAAATGACCAAATATGGAAAAGATGGCTGAAAATGGAGGAAAATGCGGTTTTTAGGGGGAAAAGCGGGATCTGGGGGCAGTTTGGGGGGATTTGGGGAAAATTGGGGCAGTTCTGGGTCATTTTGGGGACTTTTTGGGGAAGTTTTGGGTCATTTTGGGTCTTTTGGAGGGTTGGGGGAAACACTTGATGCAAATGATGGAAATGCGATTAATTAACGCTGATGGACTCTGCTTTTCATGCAAATGAAGTTTATTGCAAGGGAATGAATAAGATTTAATTGAATCACGCCTGTATTTATGCAAAAAAATGATGAATATTCACCGACTAGACACAAATGAGGTTGGAGTGTGGATGCTGGTGTTAGGCCACGCCCCTTTTGATTCAAACAAGGCCCCGTGATCACTGGGTGTGGCCACGCCCTTTATGCTAATCAGGGACAAACATGGTCAGCCCAAAATCCCCATTAAATTCACCCCAAAATCCTGCTCAGATCTGTCTAAACTCCTCAAGGACCCCCAAAATCCCCCAAATTCACCCCAAAATCCACTTCAGGTGCCCCTAAACCCCTCAGGGATCCCCAAAATCCACCAAATTCACTCCACAATCCCCCATATTCTACCTGGGACCCCCATCATCCCCTACATTTCCCCCCAAAGCCCTCAGATCACCTCCAAACCCACTGCGTTAGCGCCACCTAGTGGCCGGGAGGTTTCAGTGCCTGCCGGGCTAGAGCCAGGCCGAGCAGGAGCTGCGCATGCGCCGCCTGCTGGGGGAGGAGTCGCCCGTCAGGCCACGCCCCTGGGGGCGGGGTCACGGCCGCTATGCAAATGAGGCGGCCTTAGATGGGAAAAATGAGCAAATATGGAAAAGATGGCTGAAAATGGAGGAAAATGCGGGTTTTTAGGGGGGAAAAGGGGGATCTGGGGGCAGTTTGGGGGGATTTGGGGAAAATTGGGGCAGTTCTGGGTCATTTTGGGGACTTTTTGGGGAAGTTTTGGGTCATTTTTGGTCTTTTGGAGGGCTTGGGGAAACACTTGATGCAAATGATGGAAATGCGATTAATTAACGCTGATGGACTCTGCTTTTCATGCAAATGAAGTTTATTGCCAAGCGGCGAATGAATAAGATTTAATTGAAATCACGCCTGTATTTATGCAAAAAATGATTGGATATCACCGACTAGACGCAAATGAGGTTGGAGTGTGATGTTGGTGTTAGCCACGCCCCTTTGATTCAACAAGGCCCCGTGCATCACTGGCTGTGGCCACGCCCTTTATGCTAATGAGGGACAAACATGGTCAGCCCAAAATCCCCAATAAATTCACCCCAAAATCCTGCTCAGATCCTTCTAAAACCCTCAAGGACCCCCAAAATCCCCCAAATTCACCCCAAAGTCCACTTCAGATTCCCCTAAACCCCTCAGGGACACCCAAAATCCCCCAAATTCACCCCAAAATCCACTTCAGGTGCCCCTAAACCCCTCAGGGATCCCCAAAATCCACCAAATTCACCCCACAATCCCCCATATTCTACCTGGGACCCCCATCATCCCCTACCTTTCCCCCCAAAGCCCTCAGATCGCCTCAAACCCCCCTGCGTTAGCGCCACCTAGTGGCCGGGAGGTCTCAGTGCCTGCCGGGCTAGAGCCAGGCCGAGCAGAAGCTGCGCATGCGCCGCCCGCTGGAGGAGGAGTCGCCCGTCAGGCCACGCCGCTGGGGGCGGGGCCGCGGCCGCTATGCAAATGAGGCGGCCTTAGATGGGAAAAATGAGCAAATATGGAAAAGATGGCTGAAAATGGAGGAAAATGCGGTTTTTAGGGGGGAAAAAGGGGATCTGGGGGCAGTTTGGGGGGATTTGGGGAAAATTGGGGCAGTTCTGGGTCATTTTGGGGACTTTTTGGGGAAGTTTTGGGTCATTTTGGGTCTTTTGGAGGGCTTGGGGAAACACTTGATGCAAATGATGGAAAAGCGATTAATTAACGCTGATGGACTCTGCTTTTCATGCAAATGAAGTTTATTGCAAGGGAATGAAAAAGATTTAATTGAATCACGCCTGTATTTATGCAAAAAATGATAATATTCACCAACTAGACGCCAAATGAGGTTGGATGTGTGGATGTTGGTGTTAGGCCACGCCCCTTTTGATTCAAACAAGGCCCCGTGATCACTGGCTGTGGCCACGCCCTTTATGCTAATGAGGGACAAATATGGTCAGTCCAAAATCCCCCAAATTCACCCCAAAATCCTGCTCAGATCCCACTAGACCCCTCAGGGACACCCAAAATCCCCCAAATTCACCCCAAAATCTACTTCAGATCCCCCTAAACCCCTCAGGGACACCCAAAATCCCCCAAATTCACCCCAAAATCCACTTCAGGTGCCCCTAAACCCCTCAGGGATCCCCAAAATCCACCAAATTCACCCCACAATCCCCCATATTCTACCTGGGACCCCCATCATCCCCTACATTTCCCACCAAAGCCCTCAGATCGCCTCAAAACCCACTGCGTTAGCGCCACCTAGTGGCCGGGAGGTCTCAGTGCCTGCCGGGCTAGAGCCAGGCCGAGCAGGAGCTGCGCATGCGCTGCCTGCTGGGGGAGGAGTCGCCCCTCAGGCCACGCCCCTGGGGGCGGGGCCGCGGCCGCTATGCAAATGAGGCGGCCTTAGATGGGAAAAATGACCAAACATGGAAAAGATGGCTGAAAATGGAGGAAAATGCGGTTTTTAGGGGGGAAAAGGGGGATCTGGGGGCAGTTTGGGGGGATTTGGGAAAAATTGGGGCAGTTCTGGGTCATTTTGGGGACTTTTTGGGGAAGTTTTGGGTCATTTGGGTCTTTTGGAGGGCTTGGGGAAACACTTGATGCAAATGATGGAAATGCGATTAATTAACGCTGATGGACTCTGCTTTTCATGCAAATGAAGTTTATTGCAAGGGAATGAATAAGATTTATTGAATCACGCCTGTATTTATGCAAATAAATGATGAATATTCACCGACTAGACGCAAATGAGGTTTGGTGAGTGTGGATGGTGGTTGTAGGCCAGCCCTTTTATTTCAAACAAGGCCCCGTGATCACTGGCTGTGGCCACTGCCCTTTATGCTAATCAGGACAACATATGGGGGTCAGCCAAATCGCCATTAAATATCCACCCCAAAATCCTGCCTCGGATCCGTCTAAACCCTCAAGGACCCCAAATCCCCCAAATTCACCGCCAAAATTCACGCAGATCCCCTAAACCCCTCAGGGACCCCCAAAATCCGCCCAAATTCACCCCAAAATCCACTTCAGGTGCCCCTAAACCCCTCAGGGATCCCCAAAATCCACCAAATTCACCCCACAATCCCCATATTCTACCTGGGACCCCCATCATCCCCTACATTTCCCCCCAAAGCCCTCAGATCGCCTCAAAACCCACTGCGTTAGCGCCACCTAGTGGCCGGGAGGTCTCAGTGCCTGCCGGGCTAGAGCCAGGGCGAGCAGGAGCTGCGCATGCGCCGCCTGCTGGGGGTGGAGTCGCCCGTCAGGCCACGGCCCTGGGGGCGGGGCCGCGGCCGCTATGCAAATGAGGCGGCCTTAGATGGGAAAAATGACCAACTATGGAAAAGATGGCTGAAAATGGAGGAAAATGCGGTTTTTAGGGGGGAAAAGGGGGATCTGGGGGCAGTTTGGGGGGATTTGGGAAAAATTGGGGCAGTTCTGGGTCATTTTGGGGACTTTTTGGGGCAGTTCTGGGTCATTTTGGGTCTTTTGGAGGGCTTGGGGAAACACGATGCAAATGATGGAAAATGCGATTAATTAACGCTGATGGACTCTGCTTTTCATGCAAATGAAGTTTATTGCAAGGGAATTAATAAGATTTAATTGAATCACGCCTGTATTTATGCAAATAAATGATGAATATTCACCGACTAGACGCAAATGAGGTTGGAAGTGTGGATGTTGGTGTTAGGCCACACCCCTTTTGATTCAAACAAGGCCCCGTGATCACTGGGTGTGGCCACGCCCTTTATGCTAATCAGGGACAATATGGTCAGCCCAAAACCCCCCAATTCACCCCAAAATCCTGCTCAGATCCTTCTAAACCCCTCAGGGACCCCCAAAATCCCCCAAATTCACCCCAAAATCCACTTCAGATCCCCCTAAACCGCTCAGGGACACCCAAAATCCCCCAAATTCACCCCAAAATCCACTTCAGGTGCCCCTAAACCCCTCAGGGATCCCCAAAATCCACCAAATTCACCCCACAATCCCCCATATTCTACCTGGGACCCCCATCATCCCCTACATTTCCCCCCAAAGCCCTCAGATCGCCTCAAAACCCACTGCGTTAGCGCCACCTAGTGGCGGGAGGTCTCAGTGCCTGCCGGGCTAGAGCCAGGCCGAGCAGGAGCTGCGCATGCGCCGCCTGCTGGGGGAGGAGTCGCCCGTCAGGCCACGCCCCTGGGGGCGGGGCCGCGGCCGCTATGCAAATGAGGCGGCCTTAGATGGGAAAAATGAGCAAATATGGAAAAGATGCCTGAAAATGGAGGAAAATGCGGTTTTTAGGGGGGAAAAGGGGGATC
Source organism: Eopsaltria australis (assembly GCA_034509425.1). Classification (NCBI taxonomy): domain Eukaryota; kingdom Metazoa; phylum Chordata; class Aves; order Passeriformes; family Petroicidae; genus Eopsaltria; species Eopsaltria australis. The sequence continues at coordinate 5,455 of JAVTVJ010011399.1, read as the reverse complement.
TGGGGGCAGTTTGGGGGGATTTGGGGAAAATTGGGGCAGTTCTGGGTCATTTTGGGGACTTTTTGGGGAAGTTTTGGGTCATTTTGGGTCTTTTGGAGGGCTTGGGGAAACACTTGATGCAAATGATGGAAATGCGATTAATTAACGCTGATGGACTCTGCTTTTCATGCAAATGAAGTTTATTGCAAGGGAATGAATAAGATTTAATTGAATCACGCCTGTATTTATGCAAATAAATGATGAATATTCACCGACTAGACGCAAATGAGGTTGGAGTGTGGATGTTGGTGTTAGGCCACGCCCCTTTTGATTCAAACAAGGCCCTGTGATCACTGGCTGTGGCCACGCCCTTTATGCTAATGAGGGACAAATATGGTCAGCCCAAAATCCCCCAAATTCACCCCAAAATCCTGCTCAGATCCTTCTAAACCCCTCAAGGACCCCCAAAATCCCCCAAATTCACCCCAAAATCCACTTCAGATCCCCCTAAACTGCTCAGGGATACCCAAAATCCCCCAAATTCACCCCAAAATCCACTTCAGGTGCCCCTAAACCCCTCAGGGATCCCCAAAATCCACCAAATTCACCCCACAATCCCCCATATTCTACCTGGGACCCCCATCATCCCCTACATTTTCCCCCCAAAGCCCTCAGATCGCCTCAAAACCCACTGCGTTAGCGCCACCTAGTGGCCGGGAGGTCTCAGTGCCTGCCGGGCTAGAGCCAGGCCGAGCAGGAGCTGCGCATGCGCCGCCTGCTGGGGGAGGAGTCGCCCGTCAGGCCACGCCCCTGGGGGCGGGGCCGCGGCCGCTATGCAAATGAGGCGGCCTTAGATGGGAAAAATGAGCAAATAAGGAAAAGATGGCTGAAAATGGAGGAAAATGCGGTTTTTAGGGGGGAAAAGGGGGATCTGGGGGCAGTTTGGGGGGATTTGGGGAAAATTGGGGCAGTTCTGGGTCATTTTGGGGACTTTTTGGGGAAGTTTTGGGTCATTTTGGGTCTTTTGGAGGGCTTGGGGAAACACTTGATGCAAATGATGGAAATGCGATTAATTAACGCTGATGGACTCTGCTTTTCATGCAAATGAAGTTTATTGCAAGGGAATGAATAAGATTTAATTGAATCACGCCTGTATTTATGCAAAAAAATGATGAATATTCACCGACTATACGCAAATGAGGTTGGAGTGTGGATGTTGGTGTTAGGCCACGCCCCTTTTGATTCAAACAAGGCCCCGTGATCACTGGCTGTGGCCACGCCCTTTATGCTAATCAGGGACAAATATGGTCAGCCCAAAATCCCCATTAAATTCACCCCAAAATCCTGCTCAGATCCCCCTAAACCGCTCAGGGACACCCAAAATCCCCCAAATTCACCCCAAAATCCACTTCAGATCCCTCTAAACCCCTCAGGGACCCCCAAAATCCCCCAAATTCACCCCAAAATCCACTTCAGGTGCCCCTAAACCCCTCAGGGATCCCCAAAATCCACCAAATTCACCCCACAACCCCCCATATTCTACCTGGGACCCCCATCATCCCCTACATTTCCCCCCAAAGCCCTCAGATCGCCTCAAAACCCACTGCGTTAGCGCCACCTAGTGGCCGGGAGGTCTCAGTGCCTGCCGGGCTAGAGCCAGGCCTAGCAGGAGCTGCGCATGCGCCGCCTGCTGGGGGAGGAGTCGCCCGTCAGGCCACGGCCCTGGGGCGGGGCCGCGGCCGCTATGCAAATGAGGCGGCCTTAGATGGGAAAAATGACCAAATATGGAAAAGATGGCTGAAAATGGAGGAAAATGCGGTTTTTAGGGGGGAAAAGGGGATCTGGGGGGCAGTTTGGGGGGATTTGGGGAAAATTGGGGCAGTTCTGGGTCATTTTGGGGACTTTTTGGGGAAGTTTTGGGTCATTTTGGGTCTTTTGGAGAGCTTGGGGAAACACTTGATGCAAATGATGGAAATGCGATTAATTAACGCTGATGGACTCTACTTTTCATGCAAATGAAGTTTATTGCAAGGAAATTAATAAGATTTAATTGAATCATGCCTGTATTTATGCAAATAAATGATGAATATTCACCGACTATACGCAAATGAGGTTGGAGTGTGGATGTTGGTGTTAGGCCACGCCCCTTTTGATTCAAACAAGGCCCCGTGATCACTGGGTGTGGCCACGCCCTTTATACTAATCAGGGACAAATATGGTCAGCCCAAAAGTCATTGTTACCCAAAATCCTCAGATCCCGTCTAAAACCCTCAAGGACCCCCAAAATCCCCAAATTCACCCCAAAAATCACTTCAGATCCCCCTAAACCCCTGGGGATACCCCAATCCCCCAAATTCACCCCAAAATCCACTTCAGGTGCCCCTAAACCCCTCAGGGATCCCAAAATCACCAAATTCCACCCCACAATTCCCCGCATGACTACTGCAAGACCCCCATCATCCCCCATTTCCCCCCAAAGCCCTCAGATCGCCTCCAAAACCCACTGCGTTAGCGCCACCTAGTGGCCGGGAGGTCTCAGTGCCTGCCGGGCTAGAGCCAGGCCGAGCAGGAGCTGCGCATGCGCCGCCTGCTGGGGGAGGAGTCGCCCGTCAGGCCACGCCCCTGGGGGCGGGGCCGCGGCCGCTATGCAAATGAGGCGGCCTTAGATGGGAAAAATGAGCAAATATGGAAAGATGGCTGAAAATGGAGGAAAATGCGGTTTTAGGAAAAGGGAGGATGAGCAGCGATTTAAGAGGATTTAGAGAAAAGAGGTGAGAACATTTAGGTCATTTTGGGGACTTTTGGGGAAGTTTTGGAGTCATTTTATGGTCTTTAAGGAGAGCTTAGGGAAACACTTGATGCAAATGAGTAAAATGCGATTAATTAGTGGACTCTGCTTTTCATGCAAATATAGAGTTGTACAGGGATAAGATAAAGATTTAATTAGATCAACCTGTATTTATGCAAATAAATAGTGAATATTCACCGACTAGAGGCATAAATGAGGGTTGGAGTGTGTTTGGTGTTAGGCCACGCCCCTTTTGATTCAAACAAGGCCCCGTGATCACTGGGTGTGGCCACGCCCTTTATGCTAATCAGGGACAAATATGGTCAGCCCAAAACCCCCCAACCTCACCCCAAAATCCTGCTCAGATCCTTCTAAACCCCTCAGGGACCCCCAAAATCCCCCAAATTCACCCCAAAATCCGCTTCAGATCCCCCTAAACCGCTCAGGGACACCCAAAATCCCCCAAATTCACCCCAAAATCCACTTCAGGTGCCCCTAAACCCCTCAGGGATCCCCAAAATCCACCAAATTCACCCCACAATCCCCCATATTCTACCTGGGACCCCTATCATCCCCTACATTTCCCCCCAAAGCCCTCCGATCGCCTCAAAACCCTGCGTTGGCACTGATGGCAGGGGTCTCAGTGCCTGCCGGGCTACAGAGTCAGGCCGAGCAGGAGCTGCGCATGCGCCGCCTGCTGGGGGAGGAGTCGCCCGTCAGGCCACGGCCCTGGGGGCGGGGCCGCGGCCGCTATGCAAATGAGGCGGCCTTAGATGGGAAAATGACCAAATATGGAAAAGATGGCTGAAAATGGAGGAAAATGCGGTTTTTAGGGGGGAAAAGGGGGATCTGGGGGCAGTTTGGGGGGATTTGGGGAAAATTGGGGCAGTTCTGGGTCATTTTGGGGACTTTTTGGGGAAGTTTTTGGGTCATTTTGGGTCTTTTGGAGGGCTTGGGGAAACACTTGATGCAAATGATGGAAATGCGATTAATTAACGCTGATGGACTCTGCTTTTCATGCAAATGAAGTTTATTGCAAGGGAATGAATAGGATTTAATTGAATCACACCTGTATTTATGCAAATAAATGATGAATATTCACCGACTAGACGCAAATGAGGTTGGAGTGTGGATGTTGGTGTTAGGCCACGCCCCTTTTGAATCAAAGAAGGCCCCGTGATCACTGGCTGTGGCCACGCCCTTTATGCTAATGAGGGACAAACATGGTCAGCCCAAAATCCCCATTAAATTCACCCCAAAATCCTGCTCAGATCCGTCTAAACGCTCAGGGACCCCCAAAATCCCCCAAATTCACCCCAAAATCCGCTTCAGATCCTCCTAAACCCCTCAGGGACACCCAAAATCCCCCAAATTCACCCCAAAATCCACTTCAGGTGCCCCTAAACCCCTCAGGGATCCCCCAAATCCACCAAATTCACCCCACAATCCCCCATCTTCTACCTGGGACCCCCATCATCCCCTACATTTCCCCCCAAAGCCCTCAGATCGCCTCAAAACCCACTGCGTTAGCGCCACCTAGTGGCGGGGAGGTCTCAGTGCCTGCCGGGCTAGAGCCAGGCCGAGCAGGAGCTGCGCATGCGCCGCCTGCTGGGGGAGGAGTCGCCCGTCAGGCCACGGCCCTGGGGGCGGGGCCGCGGCCGCTATGCAAATGAGGCGGCCTTAGATGGGAAAAATGAGCAAATATGGAAAAGATGGCTGAAAATGGAGAAAAATGCGGTTTTTAGGGGGGAAAAGGGGGATCTGGGGACAGTTTGGGGGGATTTGGGGAAAATTGGGGCAGTTCTGGGTCATTTTGGGGACTTTTTGGGGAAGTTTTGGGTCATTTTGGGTCTTTTGGAGGGCTTGGGGAAACACTTGATGCAAATGATGGGAATGCGATTAATTAACACTGATGGACTCTGCTTTTCATGCAAATGAAGTTTATTGCAAGGGAATGAATATGATTTAATTGAATCACGCCTGTATTTATGCAAAAAAATGATGAATATTCACCGACTAGACGCAAATGAGGTTGGAGTGTGGATGTTGGGGTTAGGCCACGCCCCTTTTGATTCAAACAAGGCCCCGTGATCACTGGCTGTGGCCACGCCCTTTATGCTAATCAGGAACAAATATGGTCAGCCCAAAATCCCCATTAAATTCACCCCAAAATCCCGCTCAGATCCGTCTAAAACCCTCAAGGACCCCCAAAATCCACCAAATTCACCCCAAAATCCTGCTCAGATCCTTCTAAACCCCTCAAGGACCCCCAAAATCCCCCAAATTCACCCCAAAATCCACTTCAGGTGCCCCTAAACCCCTCAGGGATCCCCAAAATCCACCAAATTCACTACAATCCCCCATATTCTACCTGGGACCCCCATCATCCCCTACATTTCCCCCCAAAGCCCTCAGATCGCCTCAAAACCCACTGCGTTAGCGCCACCTAGTGGCCGGGAGGTCTCAGTGCCTGCCGGGCTAGAGCCAGGCCGAGCAGGAGCTGCACATGCGCCGCCTGCTGGGGGAGGAGTCGCCCGTCAGGCCACGCCCCTGGGGGCAGGGTCACGACCGCTATGCAAATGACGCGGCCTTAGATGGGAAAAATGAGCAAATATGGAAAAGATGGCTGAAAATGGAGGAAAATGCGGTTTTTAGGGGGGAAAAGAGGGATCTGGGAGCAGTTTGGGG
>JAVTVJ010011397.1:0-12887 GCA_034509425.1 Eopsaltria australis | reverse complement strand
AAATGACCAAAAATAGCCCACAAAAAAACCCCAAAAATGGCCCACAAATGATCTAAAAATGATCCAAAACAATGACAGAAAAATGGCCCAAAAATGGCCCAGAAATGGCCCCAAATGTCTCCAAAAATGGCCTAAAAAATGACCAAAAAATGGACCAAAAAATGACGCAAAAATAACATGAAAATGACTCAAAAATAGCCCAAAAAATAGCCCCTAAAAGCCCCCATGAACGACCAAAAAATGACCAAAAAATCCCTCCATAAATGACCCAAAAATGACGTAAAAATTGGACAAAAAATGGCCCAAAAATAGACCCAAAATACCTCCAAAAAAACCTGAAAATGACACAAAAAAGCTTAAAAATAGCCCCAAAAATGACCCAGAAATGGCCCAAAAATGACCCAAAAATAGCCCTAAAAATGACCAAAAAACAGCCCAAAATGACCAAAAAAATATCCCAAAAAAAGACTCAAGAAGGGCCCATAAATGACCCAAAAAATGGCAACGATATGCCCCCGAATATGGCCCCAAAATTGGCCAAGAAATGGCCCCGAAAATGAATCAGAAATGGCCCCGAAAATGACCAAAAAAAGACCCAAGAATGGGCCCAAAATGGCTCCGAAGGTGGCCCCAAAATGAACCCCAAAGTGGCCCCAAAATAGTCCAAAATTGACAAAAAATTGGCCCCATAAGTGGTCCAAAAATGACCCAAAAATTGGCCCAAAAGTGACCCAAAAATGGCCGCAAAAATGGCCGCAAAATTGACAAAAAAATGGCCCCAGAAATGGTCCAAAAATAACCCAAAATTGGCCCAAAAATGACCCCAAAATAGACCTTAACATTTATCCAAAAATGACCCAAAAATGGCCGTAAAAGGGTTACAAAACTGGCCATAAAAGGACCAAAAATTCACCCCAAAAATGACTCTAAAATGGCCTCAAAATTGACCAAAAATGGCCCAAAACAACGACCAAAAATAGCCTCATATATGACCCAAAATGGCCCAAAAATAGCCCCAAAATGGCCTCAAAAATGACCCAAAAATGGCCCCAAATTGACCCAAAACTGGCCCTAAAAATGACCAAAAATTGACTCAAAAGTGGGCCCAAAATGGCTCTGAAAATGGCCCTAAAAATGGCCTTAAAAATGACCCAAAAATAGGCCCAGAATAGCCCCAAAAATGGCTCAAAAATTACCCACAAATAGCCCTAAAAATCCCCCCAAAATGGCCCAAAAATAGTGCCCTAAATGACACAAAACATGGCCCCCAAAATTACCCAAAATGAGCACCCAAAAATGACCGGAAAGAAATAAACACAAAAAATTGACCCAAAATTTTACTATAATATGTCCTTAAATTTGACCAAAAATGGCCCCAAGAATGGCCCTAAAAATGACTCAAAATTGGCCATAAAATGATCTAAAATTTCCCCTATAAATGACCCCAAACAAGGCTCGAAATAGCCCCAAGAAATGACCTAAAAATGACCCAAAATTGCCCAAAAATTGCCCAAAAAATAGACCCAAAAATGCCCAAAATGCCCTAAAAGGCCCCCAAAATGGCCAAAAATAACCCAAAAATTGGCCCAAAAATTGACCCAAAATTATCCCCAAAATGGCCCTAAAAATGGCCTCCAAAATGAGCCAAAATGGGCCGTAAAATAACCCAAAATTCCGCCTATAAATCACTGAAAAATAGGCCCAAAATAGCCCAAAAAATGACCCAAAATTCCCCCCAAAATGGCCCATAAATCGCCCAAAAATGACTCAAAAATTGACCCAAATACGGGCCCAAAAGCTCTCCGAAAATCACCCAGAAATAGTCCTAAAACTAGACCCAAAAACGGCTCAAAAATGACCCAAAAAAGGCCCTAAAAGGGCCCCAAGAATGGCCCAAAAAAGACCCAAAATTGGCTGTAAAAAGATGCAAAACATCCCCAATAAATTGACCAGAAATGCACCAAAATAGCCTTTAAAACCAGCCCCAAAAATGACCCAGAAATGGCCAAAAATTTGACACCAAAAATTGAACCTAAAAATGGCCCAAGAAGCGAATGCATCCAAAAATTGGTCAAAAATGGCTCCAAAATAGCCCCTGAAATGCCCAAAAAAAGACCCAAAAATGACCCAAAATTAAGCCCAAAATAGACTCGAACTACCAAAATGGGCCGCGCGCAGTACCCCGGATGTACTCCGCGCATTGCCCAGTAGGCCCTGAATTTACCAAAATGGCCGCCGCGAGTACTCGATGTTACTCCGCGCATGCTCGGATCCCTGAACTACCAGAATTGCGCCGCCAGTACCCGATGTACTCGGCGCATGCGCAATTGGTCCCGAACTACCAAAATGGCCGCCGCAGTGCCCGGATGTACACACAAATGTCCCCAAAAATGATGGAGAAATGGCCCCAAAAATGACCCAAAAAGGCACAGAAATGGCCCTTAAGATGACTCAAAAATAGCCCATAAAAGGCCCCAAAAACGACCCAAAAATTACTCAAAAATAGCCCCAAAGATGACCCAAAAATGACCCAGAAATGACCCAAAAAAGCCCCAAAAAGGCCACAAAAATGACCCAAAAATGACCTCAAAAATTCCCCCGTAAATGACCCAAAAATGGCCCTGAAATGGCCACAAAAATGGCCCCGATAGTGGCGCAAAAAAGACCAAGAAATAGCCCAAAAATGGCCCAAAAATGACCCAAAAATAAGCCCAAAATAGACTCAAAAAATGAATCAGAAATTGACCCAAATATGGGCCCTAAATGGCCCCGAAAATGGCCCAGAAATGACTCCAAAAATGACTCCATAAATGGACCCAAAAGTGACCCCAAAATAGCTTAAAAATTGCCAAAACATGCCCAAAAATTCATCCAAAAACACACCCAAAGATGACCCAAGAATGATCCAAAAATAGCCTAAAAATGACCAAAAAATAGCCCCCAAAAAAACCCCAAAAATGGCCCACAAATGATCTAAAAATGATCCAAAACAATGACAGAAAAATGGCCCAAAAATGGCCCAGAAATGGCCCCAAATGTCTCCAAAAATGGCCTAAAAAATGACCAAAAAATGGACCAAAAAATGACGCAAAAATAACATGAAAATGACTCAAAAATAGCCCAAAAAATAGCCCCTAAAAGGCCCCATGAACGACCAAAAAATGACCAAAAAATCCCTCCATAAATGACCCAAAAATGACGTAAAAATTGGACAAAAAATGGCCCAAAAATAGACCCAAAATACCTCCAAAAATAACCTGAAAATGACACAAAAAAGCTTAAAAATAGCCCCAAAAATGACCCAGAAATGGCCCAAAAATGACCCAAAAATAGCCCTAAAAATGACCAAAAAACAGCCCAAAAATGACCAAAAAAATATCCCAAAAAAGACTCAAGAAGGGCCCATAAATGACCCAAAAAATGGCAACGATATGCCCCCGAATATGGCCCCAAAATTGGCCAAGAAATGGCCCCGAAAATGAATCAGAAATGGCCCCGAAAATGACCAAAAAAAGACCCAAGAATGGGCCCAAAATGGCTCCGAAGGTGGCCCCAAAAATGAACCCCAAAGTGGCCCCAAAATAGTCCAAAATTGACAAAAAAATGGCCCCATAAGTGGTCCAAAAATGACCCAAAAATTGGCCCAAAAGTGACCCAAAAAGGGCCGCAAAAATGGCCGCAAAATTGACAAAAAAATGGCCCCAGAAATGGTCCAAAAATAACCCAAAAATTGGCCCAAAAATGACCCCAAAATAGACCTTAACATTTATCCAAAAATGACCCAAAAATGGCCGTAAAATGGTTACAAAACTGGCCATAAAATGACCAAAAATTCACCCCAAAAATGACTCTAAAATGGCCTCAAAATTGACCAAAAATGGCCCAAAACAACGACCAAAAATAGCCTCATATATGACCCAAAATGGCCCAAAAATAGCCCCAAAATGGCCTCAAAAATGACCCAAAAATGGCCCCAAATTGACCCAAAACTGGCCCTAAAAATGACCAAAAAATGACTCAAAAGTGGGCCCAAAATGGCTCTGAAAATGGCCCTAAAAATGGCCTTAAAAATGACCCAAAAATAGGCCCAGAATAGCCCCAAAAATGGCTCAAAAATTACCCAAAAATAGCCCTAAAAATCACCCCAAAAGGGCCCAAAAATAGTGCCCTAAATGACACAAAAATGGCCCTAAAATTACCCAAAAATGGCTCAAAAATGACGGAAAGATAAACACAAAAATGACCCAAAATGATCCCAAAATAGCACCATAAATGGCCCCAAAAATGGCCCCAAGAAAAGAAGGGGCCGAAAAGGACGCAAAAGGGCGCCAGAAAGAGCGAAAAGGGCCCCGAGAAAGGACCCCAAAACAAGGCGCGAAAGAGCCCCAAGAAAGGACCTAAAAATGACCCAAAATGGCCCAAAAATTGCCCAAAAAATAGACCCTAAAAGGCCCTAAAAATAGCCCCTAAAAGGCCCCCAAAATGGTCCAAAAATAACCCAAAAATTGGCCCAAAATTGACCCAAAAAGAGCCCCAAAATGGCCCTAAAAATGGCCTCCAAAATGAGCCAAAATGGGCCGTAAAATAACCCAAAATTCCGCCTATAAATCACTGAAAAATAGGCCCAAAATAGCCCAAAAAATGACCCAAAAAGCACCCCAAAATGGCCCATAAATCGCCCAAAAATGACTCAAAAATTGACCCAAAGACGGGCCCAAAAGCTCTCCGAAAATCACCCAGAAATAGTCCTAAAACTAGACCCAAAAACGGCTCAAAAATGACCCAAAAAAGGCCCTAAAAGGGCCCCAAAAATGGCCCAAAAAGGACCCAAAATTGGCTGTAAAATGATGCAAAACATCCCCAATAAATGACCCAGAAATTGCACCAAAAATAGCCTTTAAAACAGCCCCAAAAAATGACCCAGAAATGGCTCAAAAATGGCCCCAAAATTGACCTAAAAATGGCCCAAAACAATGATCCAAAAATGGCTCAAAAATGGCTCCAAAATAGCCCCTGAAATTGCCCAAAAAAGACCCAAAAAGGACCCAAAATTAAGCCCAAAATAGACTCGAACTACCAAAATGGCCGCCGCAGTACCCGGATGTACTCGGCGCATGCGCACTTGGTCCCGAACTACCAAAATGGCCGCCGCAGTGCCCGGATGTACTCGGCGCATGCGCACTTGGTCCCGAACTACCAAAATGGCCGCCGCAGTGCCCGGATGTACTCGGCGCATGCGCACTTGGTCCCGAACTACCAAAAGGGCCGCCGCAGGGCCCGGATGTACTCGGCGCAGTAAGCCCTGAACTACCAAAATTGCCGCCGCAGTACCCGGATGTACTCGGCGCATGCGCAATTGGTCCCGAACCACCAAAATGGCCGCCGCAGTGCCCGGATGTACTCGGCGCATGCGCAATTGGTCCCGAACTACCAAAATGGCCGCCGCAGTGCCCGGATGTACACACAAATGTCCCCAAAAATGATGGAGAAATGCCCCAAAAATGACCCAAAAAGGCACAGAAATGGCCCTAAAGATGACTCAAAAATAGCCCATAAAAAGCCCCAAAAACGACCCAAAAATTACTCAAAAATAGCCCCAAAGATGACCCAAAAATGACCCAGAAATGACCCAAAAAAGCCCCCAAAAGGCCACAAAATGACCCAAAAATGACCTCAAAAATTCCCCTGTAAATGACCCAAAAATGGCCCTGAAATGGCCACAAAAATGGCCCCGATAGTGGCGCAAAAAAGACCAAGAAATAGCCCAAAAATGGCCCAAAAATGACCCAAAAATAAGCCCAAAATAGACTCAAAAATTGAATCAGAAATTGACCCAAATATGGGCCCTAAATGGCCCCGAAAATGGCCCAGAAATGACTCCAAAAATGACTCCATAAATGGACCCAAAAGTGACCCCAAAATAGCTTAAAAATTGCCAAAACATGCCCAAAAATTCATCCAAAAACACACCCAACGATGACCCAAGAATGATCCAAAAATAGCCTAAAAATGACCAAAAAATAGCCCCCAAAAAAACCCCAAAAATGGCCCACAAATGATCTAAAATTGATCCAAAACAATGACAGAAAAATGGCCCAAAAATGGCCCAGAAATGGCCCCAAATGTCTCCAAAAATGGCCTAAAAAATGACCAAAAAATGGACCAAAAAATGACGCAAAAATAACATGAAAATGACTCAAAAATAGCCCAAAAATAGCCCCTAAAAGGCCCCATGAACGACCAAAAAATGACCAAAAAATCCCTCCATAAATGACCAAAAAAAATGATCGTAAAAATTGGACAAAAAATGGCCCAAAAAAATAGACCCAAAATACCTCCCAAAAACATAACCTGAAAATGAACACAAAAAGCTAAAAAAATAGCCAACAAAGATGACCCAGAGAAATGGGCCCAAAAAATGACCCAAAATAGCCCTAAAAATGACCAAAAAAACAGACCCAAAGAATGACCAAAAATATCCCAAAAAGACTCAAAGGGCCCATAAATGAGCCAAAAATGGCAACGGATTCTCTCTCCGAATATGGCCCAAAATTGGCCAAGAAAATGGCCCCGAAATGAATCAGAAAGGCCCCAAAATGACCAAAAAAAGACCAAGAGAATGGGCCCAATGGTCCAAGTGGCCCAAAAAATTGAACCCAAAGTGCCCCAAAATAGTCCAAAATTGACAAAAAAAAATGGCCTAAGTGGTGTCCAAAAATGACCCCAAAAATTGGCCAAAAGTCTGACCAAAAATGGCCGCAAAAATGGCCGCAAAATAGACAAAAAAATCGCCCCAGAAATGGTCCAAAAATAACCCAAAAATTGGCCCAAAAATGACCCCAAAATAGACCTTAACATTTATCCAAAAATGACCCAAAAATGGCCGTAAAATGGTTACAAAACTGGCCATAAAATGACCAAAATTTCACCCCAAAAATGACTCTAAAATGGCCTCATAATTGACCAAAAATGGCCCAAAACAACGACCAAAAATAGCCTCATATATGACCCAAAATGGCCCAAAAATAGCCCCAAAATGGCCTCAAAAATGACCAAAAAATGGCCCCAAATTGACCCAAAACTGGCCCTAAAAATGACCAAAAAATGACTCAAAAGTGGGCCCAAAATGGCTCTGAAAATGGCCCTAAAAATGGCCTTAAAAATGACCCAAAAATAGGCCCAGAATAGCCCCAAAAATGGCTCAAAAATTACCCAAAAATAGCCCTAAAAATCACCCCAAAATGGCCCAAAAATAGTGCCCTAAATGACACAAAAATGGCCCTAAAATTACCCAAAAATGGCTCAAAAATGACGGAAAGATAAACACAAAAATGACCCAAAATGATCCCAAAATAGCACCATAAATGGCCCCAAAAATGGCCCCAAGAATGGCCCTAAAAATGACTCAAAATTGGCCATAAAATGATCTAAAATTTCCCCTATAAATGACCCCAAACAAGGCTCGAAATAGCCCCAAGAAATGACCTAAAAATGACCCAAAATGGCCCAAAAATTGCCCAAAAAATAGACCCTAAAAGGCCCTAAAAATAGCCCCTAAAAGGCCCCCAAAATGGTCCAAAAATAACCCAAAAATTGGCCCAAAATTGACCCAAAAATAGCCCCAAAATGGCCCTAAAAATGGCCTCCAAAATGAGCCAAAATGGGCCGTAAAATAACCCAAAATTCCGCCTATAAATCACTGAAAAATAGGCCCAAAATAGCCCAAAAAATGATCCAAAAATCACCCCAAAATGGCCCATAAATCGCCCAAAAATGACTCAAAAATTGACCCAAATACGGGCCCAAAAGCTCTCCGAAAATCACCCAGAAATAGTCCTAAAACTAGACCCAAAAACGGCTCAAAAATGACCCAAAAAAGGCCCTAAAAGGGCCCCAAAAATGGCCCAAAAATGACCCAAAATTGGCTGTAAAATGATGCAAAACATCCCCAATAAATGACCCAGAAATTGCACCAAAAATAGCCTTTAAAACAGCCCCAAAAAATGACCCAGAAATGGCTCAAAAATGGCCCCAAAATTGACCTAAAAATGGCCCAAAACAATGATCCAAAAATGGCTCAAAAATGGCTCCAAAATAGCCCCTGAAATTGCCCAAAAAAGACCCAAAAATGACCCAAAATTAAGCCCAAAATAGACTCGAACTACCAAAATGGCCGCCGCAGTACCCGGATGTACTCGGCGCATGCGCACTTGGTCCCGAACTACCAAAATGGCCGCCGCAGTGCCCGGATGTACTCGCCACATGCGTACTACGCCTCCGGACCAATATGGCTGCCGCAGTGCCCGGATGTACTCGGCGGCATGCGCACTTGGTCCCGAAAACTACCAAAATGCCGCCGCAGTGCCCGGATGTACTCGGCGCATGCGCAATTGGTCCCAGAACTACCAAAATGGCCGCCGCAGTGCCCGGATGTACTCGGCGCATGCGCACTTGGTCCCGAACTACCAAAATGGCCGCCGCAGTGCCCGGATGTACTCCGCGCATGCGCACTTGGTCCAGAACCACCAAAATGGCCGCCGCAGTGCCCGGATGTACTCGGCGCATGCGCAATTGGTCCCGAACTTCCAAAATGGCCGCCGCAGTGCCCGGATGTACTCCGCGCATGCGCAGTTCGTCCCGAACTACCAAAATGGCCGCCGCAGTGCCCGGATGTACGGCGCATGCGCACTTTGTCCCGAACTACCTAAATGGCCGCCGCAGTACCCGGATGTACTCCGCGCATGCGCACTTGGTCCCGAACTACCAAAATGGCCGCCGCAGTGCCCGGATGTACTCGGCGCATGCGCACTTGGTCCCGAACTACCAAAATGGCCGCCGCAGTACCCGGATGTACTCGGCGCATGCGCACTTGGTCCCGAACTACCAAAATGGCCGCCGCAGTGCCCGGATGTACTCGGCGCATGCGCACTTAATCCCGAACATCCAAAATGGCCGCCGCAGTGCCCGGATGTACTCGGCGCATGCGCACTTGGTCCCGAACTACCAAAATGGCCGCCGCAGTACCCAGATGCACTCTGCACATGCGCACTTGTTCCCGAACTACCAAAATGGCCGCCGCAGTGCCCGGATGTACTCCGCACATGCGTACTACGCCTCCGGACTCCAATATGGCTGCCGCAGTACCCGGATTTACTCGGCGCATGCGCAGCAGATTTCTAGACGCCAAAATGGCCGCCGCAGTGCCCGGATGTACTTGGCGCATGCGCAGTAGAACCTGAATTACCAAAATGGCCGCCGCAGTATCCGGATGAACTCGTCGCATGCGCACGTGGTCCTGAACTACCAAAATGGCCGCCGCACCGGATGTACTCCGCGCATGCCCAGAAAGCCCTGAACTACCAAAATGGCCGCCGCAGTACCCGGATGTACTCGGCGCATGCGCAATTGGTCCCGAACTACCAAAATGGCGCCGCAGTGCCCGGATGTACTCGGCGCATGCGCAATTGGTCCCGAACTACCAAAATGGCCGCCGCAGTGCCCGGATGTACTCGGCGCATGCGCAATTGGTCCCGAACTACCAAAATGGCCGCCGAAGTGCCCGGATGTACTCCGCGCATGCGCACTTGGTCCCGAAGTACCAAAATGGCTGCCACAGTGCCCGGATGTACTCGGCGCATTCGCACTTGGTCCCGAACTACCAAAATGGCCGCCGCAGGACCCGGATGTACTCTGCGCATGCTCAGTAGGCTCTGAATTTCCAAAATGGCTGCCGCAGTACCCGGATGTACTCTGCGCATGCTCAGTAAGCCCTGAACTACAGAAATGGCCGCCGCAGTGCCCGGATGTACTCGGCGCATGCGCACTTGGTCCCGAACTACGAAAATGGCCGCCGCAGTGCCCGGATGTACTCGGCGCATGCGCACTTGCTCCCGAACTACCAAAATGGCCGCCGCAGTGCCCGGATGTACTCGGCGCATGCGCAATTTGTCCCGAATTACCAAAATGGCCGCCGCAGTGCCCGGATGTACTCGGCGCATGCGCAATTGGTCCCGAACTACCAAGATGGCCACCGCAGTGCCCGGATGTACTCGGCGCAAGCGCACTTGGTCCCGAACTACCAAAATGGCCGCCGCAGTGCCCGGATGTACTCGGCGCATGCGCCGTTTGTCCCGAACTACCAAAATGGCCGCCGCAGTGCCCGGATGTACTCGGCGCATGCGCACTTGGTCCCGAACTACCAAAATGGCTGCCGCAGTGCCCGGATGTACTCGGCGCATGCGCACTTGGTCCCGAACTACCAAAATGGCCGTCGCAGTACCCAGATGCACTCCGCACATGCGCACTTGTTCCCAAACTACCAAAATGGCCGCCGCAGTGCCCGGATGTACTCCGCACATGCGTACTACGCCTCCGGACTCCAATATGGCTGCCTCAGTACCCGGATTTACTCGGCGCATGCGCAGCAGATTTCTAGACGCCAAAATGGCCGCCGCAGTGCCCGGATGTACTTGGCGCATGCGCAGTAGAACCTGAATTACCAAAATGGCCGCCGCAGTATCCGGATGAACTCGGCGCATGCGCACGTGGTCCTGAACTACCAAAATGGCCGCCGCACCGGATGTACTCCGCGCATGCCCAGAAAGCCCTGAACTACCAAAATGGCCGCCGCAGTACCCGGATGTACTCGGCGCATGCGCAATTGGTCCCGAACTACCAAAATGGCCGCCGCAGTACCCTGATGTACTCGGCGCATGCGCACTTGGTCCCGAACTACCAAAATGGCCGCCGCAGGGCCCGGATGTACTCGCGCGCATGCGCAATTGGTCCCGAACTACCAAAATGGCCGCCGCAGTACCCGGATGTACTCGGCGCATGCGCACGTGGTCCCGAACCACCAAAATGGCCGTCGCAGTACCCGGATGCCCTCCGCACATGCGCACTTGGTCCCGAACTACCAAAATGGCCGCCGCAGTGCCCGGATGTACTCCGCACATGCGTACTACGCCTCCGGACTACCAAGATGGCGGCCGCAGTGCCCGGATTTACTCGGCACATGCGCAGCAGATTTCTAGACGTCAAAATGGCCGCCGCAGTGCCCGGATGTACTCAGCGCATGCGCATTTGGTCCCTAACTACCAAAATGGCCGCCGCAGTGCCCGGATGTACTCGGCGAATGCGCACTTGGTCCCGAACTACCAAAATGGCGGCTGCAGTACCCGGCTGTACTCGGCGCATGCGCACTTGGTCCCGAACTACCAAAATGGCCGGCGCAGTGCCCGGATGTACTCCGCGCATGCTCAGTAAGCCCTGAACTACCAAAATGTCCGGCGCAGTACCCGGATGTACTCGGCGCATGCGCACTTGGTCCCGAACTTACAAAAAAATGGCCGCCCGCCCAGTACCCTGATATAGTCGGCCGCATGCGACTTGGTCCCGAACTTACAAAAATGGCCGCCGCAGTGCCCGAACGTACTCCGCACATGCGTACTACGTCTCCGGACTCTAATATGGCCGCCGCAGTGCCCGGATTGACTCGGCGCATGCGCAGCACATTTCGAGACGCCAAAATGGCCGCCGCAGTGCCCGGATGTACTCGGCGCATGCGCACTTGGTCCCGAACTACCAAGATGGCCGCCGCAGTACCCGGATGTACTCGGCGCATGCGCAATTGGTCCGGAACTACCAAAATGGCCGCTGCAGTGCCCGGATGTACTCCGCGCATGCGCACTTGGTCCCGAACTACCAAAATGGCCGCCGCAGTACCCGGATGTACTCGGCGCATGCGCACTTGGTCCCGAACTACCAAAATGGCCGCCGCAGACCCCGGATGTACTCGGCGCATGCGCAATTGGTCCCGAACTACCAAGATGGCCGTCGCAGTGCCCGGATGTACTCGGCGCATGCGCACTTGGTCCCGAACTACCAAAATGGCCGCCGCAGTGCCCGGATGTACACGGCGCATGCGCAATTGGTCTTGAACTACGAAAATGGCCGCCGCAGTGCCCGGATGTACTCCGCGCATGCGCACTGGATCCCGAACTACCAAAATGGCTGCCGCAGTGCCCGGATGTACTCGGCGCATGATCAGTAGGCCCTGAATTACCAAAATGGCCGCCGCAGTGCCCGGATGTACTCAGCGCATGCTCAGTAAGCCCTGAACTACCAGAATGGCCGCCGCAAGTACCCGGATGACTCAGCGCATGCGCAATTGGTCCCTAACTACCAAAATGGCCGCCGCACGGCCGGATGTACTCGAGCATGCGCACTTTGTCCCGAACTACCAAAATGGCCGCCGCAGTACCCGGATGTACTCCGCGCAGGCGCACTTGGTCCCGAACTACCAAAATGGCCGCCGCAGTGCCCGGATGTACTCGGGGCATGCGCAATTGGTCCCGAACTACTAAAATGGCTGCCGCAAGACCCGGATGTACTCGGCGCATGCGCACTTGGTCCCGAACTACAAAAATGGCTGCCGCAGGACCCGGATGTACTCGGCGCATGCGTTACTTCGCCTCGGACTCCAATATGGCTGCTGCAGTGCCGGATGTACTCGGCGCATGCGGAATTGGTCCCGAACTACCAAAATGGCCGCCGAAGTGCGGGGAAGTACTCCGCGCATGCGCACTGGATCCCAAACAACCAAAATGGCCGCCGCAGGACCCGGATGTACTCCGCGCATGCTCAGTAGGCCCTGAATTACCAAAATGGCCGCCGCAGGACCCGGATGTACTCCGCGCATGCTCAGTAAGCTCTGAACTACCAAAATGGCCGCCGCAGTACCCGGATGTAGTCGACGCATGCGCAATTGGTCCCGAAATACCAAAATAGCCGCCGCAGTTCCCGGATGTACTCGGCGCATGCGCACTACGTCCGAACTACAAAAATGGCCGCCGCAGTACCCGGATGTACTCGGCGCATGCGCACTA
>JAVTVJ010011396.1:0-19125 GCA_034509425.1 Eopsaltria australis | reverse complement strand
CCTTTTCTCTGAGAAAGAGAACTCTGCCCCACAGTTTCTTGATGTCAGTTTGGAGGAGGGTTTTGGCCCTGCAAGGGCAGCCAGAGTCCTTCTCAGTGGCAGCTTGGGTCTGTGAGGAATTTTAATCCATGCCGAATTTCAGGAGGACTCCGGGAGCACAGTGCCTTAGGGCCAGGACACAAAAAGTGTCCCTTTTCTCTGAGAAAGAGAACTCTGCCCCCTAGTTTCCTGACGTCAGTTTGGTGGAGGGTTTTGGCCCTGCAAGGGCAGCCAGGGTCCTTCTCGGTGGCAGCCTGGGTCTGCGAGGAATCCAGCTCCGTGCGGAATTTGAGCACCCGTCAATCGTCTCACAGACATGGGGCCTTCGATACAAACGATGGCACTCCTCGACGTGAAAGAAAACTCAGTCTCCCAGATCCATGTTGCCTGTTTTTAGGAGGCATTTAGCCCTACAATTGCAGCCAGGGTTTTAGCTGATGGCAGCTTGGGTGTGGGTAGGATCTTGATCCGTGCGGCATTTCAGGTGGCGTCCGGGAGCACAGTGCCTTAGGGCCGGGACACAAAAAGTGTCCTTTTTCTCTGAGAAAGAGAACTCTGACCCACACTTTCTTGAATTCAATTTGAAGGAGGGTTTTTGCCCTGCGAGGGCAGCCACAGTCCTTGTTGGTGGCAGCTTGGGTCTGCGAGGAATCTTTATCCGTGCGGAATTTCAAGAGGCAGCAGGGAGCACAGTGCCTTAGGGACGAGACACAAAAAATGTTACTTTTCTCTGAGAAAGAGAACTCTGCCCCCCAGTTTCTTGATGTCAGTTTGGAGGAGGGTTTGGCCCTGCAAGGGCAGCCAGTGTCCTAGTCGGTGGCAGCTTGGGTCTGCGAGGGATCTTGCTCCATGCGGAATTTGAAGAAGCGGCAGTCGACTCCCAGACATGGGGCCTATGATACAAATGATGGCACTTTTCCACGTGAAAGAAAACTCAGTCTCCCAAATCCATGATGCCAGTTTTTAGGAGGCATTAAGACCTACAATTGCAGCCAGAGTTCTAGTTGATGGCAGCTTTGGTCTAGGAAGAGTCTTGATCCATACCGAATTTCCGGAGGCAGAAGGGAGCACAGTGCCTTAGGGCCGGGACACAAAAAGTGTCCCTTTTCTCTGAGAAAGAGAACTCTGCCCCACAGTTTCTTGATGTCAGTTTGGAGGAGGGTTTTGGCCCTGCAAGGGCAGCCAGGGTCCTTCTCGGTGGTAGCATGGGTCTGTGATGGATCTTGCTCCATGCGGAACTGTGGAGGCGGCTGTCGACTCCCAGACATGGGGCTGACGATACAAACAATGGCGCTATTCTATGTGAAAGAAAACTCAGTTCCCCAGATCCATGATGCCAGTTTTTAGGAGGCATTTAGCCCTACAATTGCAGCCAGAGTTCTAGTTGATGGCAGCTTAGGTCTGGGAAGGATCTTGATCCGTTCATCATTTCAGGTGGCGTCCGGGAGCAGAGTGCCTTCGGGCCGGGACACAAAAAGTGTCCCTTTTCTCTGAGAAAGAGAACTCTGCCCCCCACTTTCTTGATGTCAGTTTGGAGGAGGGTTTTGGCCTGCAAGGGCAGCCAGGGTCCTTCTCGGTGGCAGCTTGGGTCTGCGAGGAATCTTAATCCATGCGGAATTTCAGCATGCGGCTGTCAACTCCCAGATATGTGGCCTTCGATTCAAACAATGGCGCTTTTCCATGTGAAAGAAAACTCAGTCCCCCAGATGCATGATGCCAGTTTTTAGGAGGCATTTAGCCCTACAATTGCAGCCAGAGTTCTAGTTGATGGCAACATGGGTCTGGGAAGGATCTTGCTCCATGCGGAATTTGAAGAGGCGGCAATCGATTCCCAGACATGGGGCCTACAGTACAAATGATGGCACTCATGCACGTGAAAGAAAACTTAGGCCTGAAAATCATGATGTCGGTCTGGTGGAGGGTTTCAGCCCTACAAATGCAACCAGAGTCCTGGTTGATGGCAGCTTGCGTCAGCGAACAATCTTGGTCCATACGGAATTTCAGGTGGGGTCCGGGAGCACAGTGCCTTCGGGCCGGGACACAAAAAGTGTCCCTTTTCTCTGAGAAAGAGAACTCTGCCCCCCACTTTCTTGATGTCAGTTTGGAGGAGGGTTTTGGCCCTGCAAGGGCAGCCAGGGTCCTTGTCGGTTGCAGCTTGGGTGTGTGAGGAATCTTGATCCATATGGAATTGGAAGAGGCAGCAGGGAGCACCGTGCCTTCGGGCCGGGACACAAAAAGTGTCCCTTTTCTCTGAGAAAGAGAGCTCTGCCCCCCAGTTTCTGGATGCCAGTTTCGAGGAGGGTTTTGGCCCTGCAAGGGCAGCCAGGGTCCTTGTCGGTCGCAGCTTGGGTCTGCGAGGAATCTCCATCCAAGCGGAATTTCAGCAGGCAGCAGGGAGCACAGTGCCTTCGCGCCGGGACACAAAAAGTGTCCCTTTTCTCTGAGAAAGAGAACTCTGCCCCCCAGTTTCTTGATGTCAGTTTGGAGGAGGGTTTTGGCCCTGCAATTGTAGCCAGGGTCCTTGTTGGTTGCAGCTTGGGTCTGCGAGTAATCTTAATGCATGCCGAATTTCAGCATGCGACAGTAAAGTCCCCGATATGTGGCCTTCGATACAAACAATGGCGCTTTTCCATGTGAAAGAAAACTCAGTCCCCCAGATCCATGACGCCAGTTTTTAGGAGGCATTTAGCCCTACAATTGCAGCCAGAGTTCTAGTTGATGGCAGCTTGGGTCTGTGATGCATCTTGATCCGGGCGGCATTTTAGGTGGTGTCCGGGAGCACAGTGCCTTAGGGCCACGACACAAAAAGTGTCCCTTTTCTCTGAGAAAGAGAACTCTGCCCCCCACTTTCTTGATGTCAGTTTGGAGGAGGGTTTTGGCCCTGCAAAGGCAGCCAGTGTCCTTCTCGGTGGCAGCTTGGGTCTGCGAGGAATCTTGATCCATGCGGAATTTCAGGAGGCATCCGGGAGCACAGTGCCTTAGGGCCGGGACACAAAAAGTGTCCCTTTACTCTGGGAAAGAGAACTCTGCCCCCCACTTTCTTGTTGTCAGTTTGGAGGAGGGTTTTGGCCCTGCAAGGGCAGCCAGGGTCCTTGTCGGTGGCAGCTTGGGTCTGCGAGGAATCTTAATCCATGCGGAATTTCAGCAAGCAGAAGGGAGCACAGCGCCTTGGGGCCGGGATACAAAAAGTGTCCCTTTTCTCTGAGAAGAGAACTCTGCCCCCCACTTTCTTGATGTCAGTTTGGAGGAGGGTTTTGGCCCTGCAAGGGCAGCCAGGGTCCTAGTCGGTGGCAGCTTGGGTGTGCGAGGAATCTTGATCCATACGGAATTTCAGGTGGCGTCCGGGAGCACAGTGCCTTCGGGCCGGGACACAAAATGTGTCCCTCTTCTCTCAGAGAGAGAACTCTGCCCCCCACTTTCTTAATTTCAGTTTGGAGGAGGGTTTGGCCCTGCAAGGGCAGCCAGGGTCCTTGTTGGTGGCAGTTTGTGTCTGCGAGGGATCTTGCTCCATGCGGAATTTGATGAGGCGGATGTCGACTCCCAGACATGGGGCCTACGATACAAATGATGGCACTTTTCCACGTGAAAGAAAACTCAGACTCCCAAATCCATGATGCCAGTTTTCAGGAGGTATTTAGCTATACAATTGCAGCCAGGGTCCTTGTCGCTGGCAGCTTGGGTCTGCGCGGAATCTACATTCTTGCGGAATTTCAGCAAGCCGTTGTCAGCTCACAGACATGGGGCCTTCGATACAAATGATGGCACTTTGCGCGTGAAAGAAAACGAAGTCCCCCAGATCCATAATGCTATTTTTAAGGAGGCATTTAGCCCTACAATTGCAGCCAGTGTTCCAGTTGATGGCAGCCTGTTTCTGGAAAGGATCTTGATCCGTGCTGTATTTCAAGTGGCATCCGGGAGCAGAGTGCCTTAGGGCCGGGACACAAAAAGTGTCCCTTTTCTCTGAGAAAGAGAACTCTACCCCCACTTTCTTGATGTCAGTTTGGAGGAGGGTTTTGGCCCTGCAAGGGCAGCCAGGGTCCTTGTCGGTGGCAGCTTGGGTCTGCGAGGAATCTTGATCCATGAGAAATTTCAGCAGGCAGCAGGGAGAACAGTGCCTTAGGGCCAGGACACAAAGCGTGTCCCTTTTCTCTGAGAAAGAGAACTCTGCCCCCCACTTTCTTGATGTCAGTTTGGAGGAGGGTTTTGGCCCTGCAAGGGCAGCCAGGTTCCTTGTCGGTGGCAGCTTGGGTCTGCGAGGAATCTTAATCCATGCCGAGTTTCAGCATGCGACAGTAAAGTCCCCGATATGTGGCCTTCGATACAAACACTGGCGCTTTTCCATGTGAAAGAAAACTCAGTCTCCCCGATCCATGATGCCAGTTTAAAGGAGGCATTTAGCCCGACAATTGCAGCCAGAGTTCTAGTAATGGCAACTTGGGTATGGGAAGGATCTTGATCCGTGCGGCATTTCAGGTGGCGTCCGGGAGCAGAGTGCCTTAGGGCCGGGACACAAAAAGTGTCCCTTTTCTCTGAGAAAGAGAACTCTGCCCCCCACTTTCTTGATGTCAGTTTGGAGGAGGGTTTTGGCCCTGCAAGGGCAGCCAGGGTCCTTGTCGGTGGTAGCTTGGGTCTGTGAGGGATCTTGCCCCATGCGGAATTGCAGAGCCGGCTGTCGACTCCCAGACATGGGGCCTACGATACAAATGATGGCACTTTTCCACGTGAAAAAAAACTCAGTCTCCCAGATCCATGATGCCAGTTTTTAGGAGGCATTTAGCCCTACAATTGCAGCCAGAGTTCTAGTTGATGGCAGCTTGGGTCTGGGAAGGATCTTGATCCATGTGGCATTTCAGGTGGCGTCCGAGGGGGAGAGTGCCTTAGGGGCGGGACACAAAAAGTGTCCGTTTTCTCTGAGAAAGAGAACTCTGCCCCCCAGTTTCTTGATGTCAGTTTGGAGGAGGGTTTTGGCCCTGCAAAGGCAGCCAGGGTCCTTGTCGGTGGCAGCTTGGGTCTGTGAGGAGTCTTGATCCATACGGAAGTTCAGGAGGCAGCAGGGAGCACAGTGCCTTAGGGCCGGGACACAAAACGTGTCCCTTTTCTCTGAGAAAGAGAACTCTGCCCCCCACTTTCCTGATGTCAGTTTGGAGGAGGGTTTTGGCCCTGCACGTTCAGCCGGTGTCCTTCTCGGTGGTAGCTTGGGTCTGTGAGGGATCTTGCTCCATGCGGATTTTGAAGAGGCAGCTGTCGACTCCCAGACATGGGGCCTACGATACAAATGATGGCACTTATCCACGTGAAAGAATACTCAGTCTCCGAAATCCATGATGCCAGTTTTATGGAGGCATTTAGCCCTACAATTGCAGCCAGAGTTCTAGTTGATGGCAGGTTGGGTTTGGGAAGGATCTTGATCCGTGCAGCATTTCAGTTGGCGTCTGGAAGCACAGTGCCTTAGGGCCGGGACACAAAAAGTGTCCCTTTTCTCTGAGAAAGAGAACTCTGCCCCCCAGTTTCTTGATGTCAGTTTGGAGGAGGGTTTTGGCCCTGCAAGGGGAGCCAGGGTCCTTGTCGGTGGTAGCTTGGGTCTGTGAGGGATCTTGCTCCATGCGGAATTGAAGAGGCGGCTGTCGACTCCCAGACATGGGGCCTACGATACAAATGATGGCACTGATCCACGTGAAAGAAAACTCAGTCTCCCAGATCCATGATGCCAGTTTAAAGGAGACATTTAGCCCTACAATTGCAGGCAGAGTTCTAGTTGATGGCAGCTTGGGTCTGTGAGGGATCTTGCTCCATGCGGAATTTTAAGAGGCGGCAATCGATTCCCAGACATGGGGCCTACAGTACAAATGATGGCACTTATCCACGTGAAAGAAAACATAGGCCCGAAATTCATGATGTCGGTCTGGTGGAGGGTTTCAGCCCTACAAATGGAACCAGAGTCCTGGTTGATGGCAGCTTGCGTCAGCGACTAATCTTGATCCATACGGAATTTCAGGAGGCAGTAGGGAGCACAGTGCCTTAGGGCCGGGACACATAAAGTGTCCCTTTTCTCTGAGAAAGAGAACTCGGCCCCCCACTTTCTTGATGTCAGTTTGGAGGAGGGTTTTGGCCCTGCAAGGGCAGCCAGGGTCCTTGTCGGTGGTAGCTTAGGTCTGTGATGGATCTTGCTCCATGCAAAATTTGAAGAGGCGGCAGTTGATTCCCAGACATGGGGCCTACGATACAAATGATGGCACTTATCCCCGTGAAAGAAAACTCAGTCTCCCAAATCCATGATGCCAGTTTTTAGGAGGCATTTAGCCCTACAATTGCAGCCAGAGTTCTAGTTGATGGCAGCTTGGGTCTGGGAAGGATCTTGATACGTGTGGCATTTCAGGTGGCGTCCAGGGGCACAGTGCCTTAGAGCCGGGACACAAAAAGTGTCTCTTTTCTCTGAGAAAGAGAACTCTGCCCCCCAGTTTCTTGATGTCAGTTTGGAGGAGGGTTTTGGCCCTGCAAGGGCAGCCAGGGTCCTTCTCGGTGGTAGCATGGGTCTGTGATGGATCTTGCTCCATGCGGAACTGTGGAGGCGGCTGTCGACTCCCAGACATGGGGCTGACGATACAAACAATGGCGCTTTTCTATGTGAAAGAAAACTCAGTTCCCCAGATCCATGATGCGAGTTTTTAGGAGGCATTTAGCCCTACAATTGCAGCCAGAGTTCTAGTTGATGGCAGCTTGGGTCTGGGAAGGATCTTGATCCGTGCGGCATTTCAGGTGGCGTCCGGGAGCACAGTGCCTTGGGGCCGGGATACAAAAAGTGTCCCTTTTCTCTGAGAAGAGAATTCTGCCCCCCACTTTCTTGATGTCAGTTTGGAGGAGGGTTTTGGCCCTGCAAGGGCAGCCAGGGTCCTTGTCGGTGGTAGCTTGGGTCTGCGAGGAATCTTGATCCATGCGAGATTTCAGCATGGGGCTGTCAACTCCCAGGCATGGGGCCATCGATACAAATGATGGCACTTATCCACGTGAAAGAAAACTCAGTCTCCCAAATCCATGATGCCAGTTTTTAGGAGGCATTTAGCCCTACAATTGCAGCCACAGTTCTAGTTGATGGCAACATGGGTCTGGGGAGGATCTTGCTCCATGCGGAATTTGAAGAGGCGGCAATCGATTCCCAGACATGGGGCCTACAGTACAAATGATGGCACTTATCCACGTGAAAGAAAACTTAGGCCTGAAATTCATGATGTCGGTCTGGTGGAGGGTTTCAGCCCTACAAATGCAACCAGAGTCCTGGTTGATGGCAGCTTGCGTCAGCGAACAATCTTGGTCCATACGGAATTTCAGGTGGCGTCCGGGAGCACAGTGCCTTCGGGCCGGGACACAAAAAGTGTCCCTTTTCTCTGAGAAAGAGAACTCTGCCCCCCACTTTCTTGATGTCAGTTTGGAGGAGGGTTTTGGCCCAGCAAGGGTAGCCAGGGTCCTTCTCGGTGGCAGCTTGGGTCTGCGAGGAATCTTAATCCATGCGGAATTTCAGCATGCGGCTGTCAACTCCAAGATATGGGGCCTTCCATACAAACAATGGCGCTTTTCCACGTGAAAGGAAACTCAGACCCCCAGATCCATGAGGCCTGTTTTTAGGAGGCATTTAGCCCCACAATTGCAGCCAGAGTTCTAGTTGATGGCAACTTGGGTCTGGGAAGGATCTTGATCCGTGCGGCATTTCAGGTGGCGTCCGGGAGCACAGTGCCTTAGGGCCGGGACACAAAAAGTGTCCCTTTTCCCTGAGAAAGAGAACTCTGCCCCCCACTTTCTTGATGTCAGTTTGGAGAGGGGTTTTGGCCCTGCAATTTCAGCTGGTGTCCTAGTCGGTGGTAGCTTGGGTCCGTGAGGGATCTTGCTCCCTGCGGATTTTGAAGACGCGGCTGTCGACTCCCAGACATGGGGCCTACGATACAAATGATGGCACTTATCCACGTGAAAGAAAACTCAGTCTCCCAAGTCCATGATGGCAGTTTTATGGAGGCATTTAGCCGTACAATTGCAGCCAGATTTCTAGTTGATGGCAGCTTGTGTCTGGGAAGGATCTTGATCCATACGGAATTTCAGGTGGCGTCCGGGTCTTGTTGGGTTGCGTGCTTAGTAGATGAACCCAGTTTTAAAAAGAGCCTGATTTTTTTTTTTTTTTCAGGCTAATCATCCAAATAGAGATCACATTTATTGAGAATAACCGTAACAGTTTAGAATATTGTAAATGGAGTTTTCTCTGCTGTTAGGTTGGAATAGAAACACAAGCCATCTGCTTTTCAGCTCGTCAGTGGTTATCCATCATCCCACTGGCAATTTTGTTCACTGTGCTCCCAGCTGATGTGTTTCCTCTGACTAAATTCCCTGGAAAAGCACAGAAATGGTGTGCTTCCTTCTCTCAGAAATGGCAATGAGAAGCACAGTGTAATAGAGCAATATATATTAATTTCAGGCAATTAAGATGGGAAAAAACCCTCAAAATATATCAGGTTAAAATGGCATAGACATGAACCCAACTTGTGTGGCTGGCAGTGACCAGGTAAAGCAGCAGGCAGTGATTTTTTAAGTGTTTTGATACTTGTATTTTTACACCTTAGGGATATTTTAACACAGCAATAACTTAAGGCTAATGTATTTTAATGTACTCTAGCATTTTAATGAGTGCCTTGTAGCAATTGTTAAAAGTCACAAAATGGTTTCTATTAAACTTTTCTGTTTTCAAACACTCCAAACTTTCTCTGTCAGCATAGATGGTCTGGATTTGATCTATGCCCAAAGCAGGTTTCCTGGGGTTTGCTACTTACTTTTATGCATTATTTAAAAAAAGAAAAAGGCTTGGCTTCTTTTGAGTCTTGGCCATCATAAAAACTGCCCTTTGTATTACACTTTATAAGGTAAAATTGCAAATTTCCTCTTCTTGGCTTTCAGAGAGAGAACCAGGTAACTCTGACCCTCAGACATGACACAGAGCCACATTCTGTGTGCATTTCCATGTGTTTAAGCCTCACCTTAAGTAAGGACCCTGCCAATAGGATGAGGATTTGAAGGTCTTGCTGCAGATAACATTTTCTATTTTACTACCTAGAGAGAATAGTTGTCTTGCATATTCTATCTTTTGAGAGACAATCTGATGTTTTTGAACAAAGAAAGGTGATTGTTTCTCTTTTTTAAAACAAGATGAGCTGGGATGCCTTTTGAATAGCTTCAGTGGCAGGCTGAAATTAATTGTAGATGGTTCATGCTTTTCTTTGCAATGGCTGAAGAGCTGATTTCTCAAAAGGTCAATTGCATGAGAATAAAAATAAATAAAAAATCTTAAATAGCATCTTTGAACTAGACAGATGGTAAAATTAAAGTTCTAAATGGTTGATATGAGGTTTGAAGTGTCCCTTGAATAGAAGACTAGGAACAGTCACCTGCTTTATGGAAGAATCTTTTCTTGTGGTTGGCTTTCTGCCTTCTTTGCTGAAATTTCCATGCAGCTATTTTATTGTCTAATTACTGCCAAAAAAAGTAAACAGTTATTTATTTTGTCCAACAGCCATTTCTGAAAGTTCTGTGCCCCTCTTGACCCCAGAAGACCCTCTTTCCTTCATTTCATTTGCCTCTATTATAAGCAGACTGTGTGTCAATTCTTTGTTTCCTTTACCCTTGGATCTTCATAATGGTTCGTGCCTGAAAGTTCAGATCTAACTATTGAAATCACTTGGGAATCTCCAACATCCATGGAGGAGATCAAAACTGCAGTGCTCAGAGAAAATAACACTTGGGATGGAGGTGTCTCATCTGCCCTCACAACATCCCCAGCATCTGTGTAAGGTATAAACATAACCTGCCTCAATCTACCTCTGTTTTGAGTCAGTATTTTAGCACTAGGTCTGCCAAGCAACCTTTTCTCCCCCTGCAGAATCCCCCACAGAGGTTCCCACTGCCACCCCTCCTGGCCCCTCACCTGCCAGCAGCACCTGGAACTTGTTGGCCAAGAGCATCGCAGGGTCAGCTGTCATCTTCTCCCACTCTCTGTCTGGCATGTTGAAGGTCAGGTGCACCACAGGCTCATTGACCTCCTGCAGGTCTCTGGAGCTGAGGGTGTAATCCACCTGCCAGCACACTGAGCCCAACTGGCTCACTAGGGTGGGCAGTGGGATGGTGTCAGCACTTGGCTCACTCCAGCAGGATGGCTGACACTGACCCCCACACCCCTACTGAGACCCAACACCCCGCTCACATCGCAGGCTGCAGGCCCTGAGCCTGTCCTAGAGGCTCCTGGGGCCTGTTCTGGAGAGGGCTCTGCTTTTCCGCACGGCAACTTGTTGGCGCGCTCTGCTCATGAGGGGAGACAAGAGAAGAACCTCTCTGCTCACACCAGACGTGCAGCTGCCAAACCCCACCACAGCACCTGAGGAGCCCCCAGGGATTGATGGCACAGAGGGCAGGTGATGGAGGACAGCACAGCAGCCAGCCTGCCCTCCATCTGGGGGTGAAAAAGGCAGGGCTGGGAACTGTCAGGAACATCCCACCACATCTGGCTCATGATGCCACCCCGAGGGTCTCCCCTACCTTTGGGCAGTCCCAGCTGCTGCAGTTCACTTGACAGAGACTCGTTGTCTACACTGTGCTTGGCTGCACTGGAGAGGATGAAGCCGAGGGCAGCGATGGTCACCCTCACATCCCCCAATTCAGCAGACGGGAGGGAGGGTGAGCTCTGTCACCTTGGGAAGGCATCCCCGGACAGACAGCTGCCCATGCCTGCAGCATGGCTCCATTGGGGGAGTGTGGTAAGGACAGCAGTGCTCACCTAACTTTGCATTTGAGGTCAGCTTCAGGATCTTGTCATACTGTGGGAAAGCAAAGCATCGTGGTAAACACCAGCTAACACACTACCAGTGTTAACACTAACAACTCCTACCTAAATAGTAATGCTAGTAACATTTACTATGCATATTGTTACCACTAGTAGAGGCCGGTAGCGTTCTTAACGCTGAGGCTTGCATGAAGAACACGAGATTAATTCATGTTGCTGATTATGCCATTGCAGTGTTGAAACACTTGGCCTCCAGTGCGGTAGCCCCCCGCTTGTCTCCATGGCCTCCCCCAGCAGGTCCCGCAGCACCAGGGCGCAGATCAGCTTCAGCTTCACCGAGGACTGCGGGGGAAAAAGGAGGGTGAGCAGCGGCCCCGGAGCCAGGTGGGGGCGGGCAGGGGGACGCGGGAGGCGGGGGCACTTAACTATTTTGGCCAGGGTGTTGATCTCGGCCAGCACCGATCTCCAAGGCCCCGCAGAAACGGAACCGCTGCGGGAGAAGAGGCGCTCAGAGCCCGCAGCGGGCTCTGCACCCCCTTCCCGCCCCGCCGCGGCCGCTCCCCGGTCCGCGCTGCTATCGCTGACTCCGCCTTTTCAACCCGGAACCAACGCCCGGGCGGGCTGTCGGCTACGCCCCTCCCCGCCCGCTGCCCCGAGCGCCAATGTGGCGCTTCGGTAGGGGCTCTGCGGGGGTGGGGAGGGGCTTTTAGCCGGGACCAGGGCACGAGAGAGGGTCGCAGAAGCGGACAGGGGTCTCGGGAGCGGGACCCAAGGTGACTGCAGACCCTTCAAGCACCCCTGGCTCTGCCCAACTGAGCGCCTCACGCTCCCTTGGGGCTCCCGTGGGTCGCAGCCTCCCAGCTGCCGAGCCTCGCCAAGCCCAGCCCGCCTTTCTCCGCCCTGTCCAATCACAGACGCGCTTTCAATCCGGCCGCGGCCCCGCCCAGCTCAGCCCGCTCAGGAGCGGCCCGGCCCCTCAGCCCGGCCCCGCTCCCGCCGCCGCCGCCGGCGCTTTGGGAGCCGGCGGAGCCGTTCCCCTGCATCTGCAGCCCCGGCAGGTGCTGTTGGGGCCGGGGAAGGGCGGGCGGGAGCTTCCCGTCCAGGTGCCGGCCGGGAGTTCCCCAAGGGAAACGGAGACGCGGCGGGGAGCGGGCGGGATCGGCCCCCGCAGCGGCGGCGGCGGGAGCGGGGCCTGAGGGAACAGCGGGGAGAGCCGCGCGCGGCGGGAACAGATGGGCTGCGATTGGCGGGGCCGGCGCTGCCGCGGGCTGTGATTGGCTGGGCTGCCCGGCCCTGGAGCATAAATACCGTGCGCTGGAGGGGCGTGGTGTCAGTGCGGCGGCGGCGGCGGCGGCGGGAGCGGCAGCGGCAGCGCCGGCGGCGGCAGTTGCGCGTGCGCGATCCGAGGAGCGCCGCTGCGCCAGGGCTGGACCCCCGCGCCGGCCGATCCAGGGAGTACCGGTGAGCACGGATACGACTCCCATGTCTGCCAGGGTCAGCAGCTGGGGGCCGGCGGTATGCGGTGCCGGCTGTGCCCAGTTCTTTCCGCTGCTCCCTGCGGGGCTCGAGCAGCCGGAGGCTGGTGCGGGGCCTGGAGCAGCGCAGGAGGATTGGCTGCTGCTATCAGGAGCCGGGGAGAGGTTCATCCGTGGTTTTTGAATTTAAAGTAATGTTTAAAATACCGGGAATAAAGCTGGTTTTTATATTCTTACTGTTTTATTCTGCCTTTGTTTTAAATAATCGTGATTTTGTTTATTATGTTGCTTTGTTAGTTTCCTTATTTTATTGTCTCTCTGGAGTGTTTTTTTGGGTTTTTTTGGGTTTTTTTTGTTGTTGTTGTTTTTTTTTTGTGTGTGTTTGTTTTTGGTTTTTTTGTTGGTTTTTTTTGGTTTTTTGTGTTTGTTTTTTTGTTTTTTTTTTTTTTTTTTATTAGATACCTGATGTTAATTCAGTAAAGGTTGTGGGTCTGGGGCTGAAACACTGGGTGTGAGACCAGTGGAGACATAAAACCCCAGGGTGTGGAATAAGGACCTTGAGACTAGAGTCAGGCCCAAACCAATGTGGAGCAATGGAAAAGCCAGGGCTGGAGCTGGATAAATGCAATGGGAGAAGGGGATGAAGCTGCAGCTCAGGGCCTGCAGGAAATGCCTCGGGGGCTTACCAGCCCCTGCCCAGTGGTACGCAGTAGAGGCTGAGGGTGTGGGGGCTCAAAGGGCTTCAGGGCCTGAGGACCAGCCCAAGGGCACCTTTTGGGAGGGGGAAGCAGTGGCCCAGTGCCTGTTCCCAATCCCCAGTGCGGCCTGGGGCAGGTGAGGGGGCCTTTGAGCAAGTGCTGGGCTGTGAGACCAAGGGGGAAGGGGGAAGGAACGTGTTGGGGTTCAAGCCTCATGTGTCCCAAAGTAGGGATCCCATTGGGGTGGGTGGGACAGCTAGTAGAAACACTGAAGTGATGACAATAACTGATTTCAGGCTTTACCAACAGCCCGGGGCTGCAGTGAGAAGGAGCAGCAGCTTTTGCCTGCAGGCAGTGGAAAGCTGAGGAGCTGGAGCAGAGGCAGCAGAGATGAAGGAGACAGAAATATGGTAGGGTTTGGGGTGAAAGCCCTGTGGGGCTGGGATAGGGAATATGGAGCTGGGATGTGAACTGTGTGGCTGGATCTGAAGTCCCTGTAGGGCTAGGATAGGGACTGTAGATCTGTAATGAGAGTGAGGATTCTCAGGATGGGGCTGGAATATGAGTTTTAAGAGCTAAGCTGAAAGCAGACAGACCTAGAGCTGCAACAAAGATGCTGTGTGAGAACCAGCATTATGTGACATTGCTGGGAAGATCCAGACCTGGAAGTAGAACAGAAGAGTGGGCAGTCAAATAAAGCTTGTGGGACTGAAGCTGAAATCACTGGGGGTGACAAAGGACTAGGGCTGCAGCTGAAATCACTACTGCAAGGGGATAGTGACTACAGATTTGGGAAGCGACAACAGCATGGGGCACAAACTAACGGGCACAAAATGGAATAAATATACGTGGGATGGGATTGCAATGACGTGGGGTAAAAAGTTGACACCTTGATCCAAACACATTAACTGTTCTCTAAACCTGGAGAAGCTTAACCTGGCTGAGTTGGAGAAATGCAGAGCTAGAGCTGGCAGTCAAATAAAGCTTGTGGGTCAAGAGCTGAAATCACTGGGGCTGGCAAGGGACTCTAGGGCTGTGGCTGAAAACAATGTAGGGCTGCAACACAGACTCCGAACGGGACACAAACTGTAGGGCTGGCACAGGCAGTGTGGGATTCGTGGGCTGAAGTCACTGTAGGCCTTTGCTACTCATGTTGGGGCCGGGTAGCGTGGCCGAAAATGGAACAGGGCGTGTGGGGCTGGAAAGGGGACTGTGAGGTTGCGCCCGAAATCCCGGCGATGCCGGGATATTGCCTGTGTCTGGGACAGCCCCGGTAGAGTTGGGGCCACAATCACCGTGGGGCTGGGATTGTGAGTGAAAATGCAAGAGCAACCGCCGAGCTGGGAAAGGGATGGTGGCATGGGAGGTTAAGTATTGGTGGGCCTGGCATCAGTAGTGACTGTGGAGATGGGGTCACGGTACGGCTGGGATCTTGACTCTGGGGTGGGCTCTGAGACTCTAGGCCCAGAGCGGCATCTTTCCAGAGCAGCAGCCAACAAGAAGATCCTGCCCTTTGAACCTGGACCAGCCACAGACGACTGAGCCAGAGCATTCTCCCCACCACATTTGCCTTGACAGTGTCAGAACAGGCAAGATTTTTCAATCTTGCTGTCCACCATGAGTATCTTTTGCTTCGATAATCACTGGCTGCCAAATTAGTCTTGTGATCTGCCTGGATCTTAAATGAGCACACAGGCCAGACTTGGCAGCGAGGTAATGGTTAAAGGCAGACTTCTGTCTCTCATTAGGCCTGTCCGGTTCATTTGTTCTTTGACATTCCAGGGGCTTTTCTGGGTGGTTCTGCTGTCGTTTTGGGTTTGTTTTTTTTGTTGTTGTTGTTGTTGTTTTTGTTTTGGTTTGGTTTCTTTTTCGGGTTTTTTTTGTTTGTTTGTTTGTTTGTTTTTTTATTTTGTTTGTTTGTTTGTTTTTTCCTGTCTGCAGGCTTCCCTTGGCAAACAGAGAGTCTATCAAAACAGCAGGCCTGCGGTCGACAGTCGCACGGGACGTGGCATCTCTGGCTGGAATCGGTGTCAGTGAGTGTTCCTTTCAGGGAAAGGGAGTCCTGAATGAAGGGGAGGGGGGTGCTGCGCATCGGGTCCGGAGCCGGACGCTCTGAAGGAGGGCGGTGATTTTAATGCCCCATCGCCCTAATGCACGTGGACAGGGTCTGCCGTGGCTGCGATTAGCGTCTGCTGTCACCTGCCGTTCAGCCGGGTGTCTGCTGTAATTCCAGGTGCTTGTCGGCAGAGCTGTTAATCCTTGCACAGATACGTGTCCAAGTGGCGAGGTTTTTTTCACTGTCCACTGACAGTGAGAAAATGAAACCTTGTTCGGTGTTGTTTCCCAAGGAAATGTGATCTTTTTTCACGGATTAACTTGGTACCAGTATCTGCAGTCCACCTGTAATATTTCCTCCCGACTGCCACCTCAGGGCTGTGTGTCTGTAGCGAAGCTCTTGGTGCTTTTTCCTGTGTTCCCTTATCCAAGTGAGTTTGGCCTGGGGTTACCGGTGATTCCTGTTAGCCTGTGCTGGATTCGGTGGGGTTATGTCCATCCCTCTGTCAGCTTTCTCCTGGCTGAGGAGTCTGCCTTCCTTGGACGCAGTAAAGCCTCTGTTTTTGTAGGCTGGTGCCCTTGTGCTGGATCCCACGTGTGGGCTACGAGCGATCCTGCCGGAGGCTGCCGAAGAGCGGCCCGTGAGTATTCCGGCCACAGCTGGCTGGAGCTTTGCAGGGAAACTGGGAGTTGTGTGGGGTTTTGCCTGTACCAGTTAGGCCGAGGTCCATTGCTGGAAACTCGAACCCAAACTGATCTTTCTAGGCAGCTGCTGAGAGCGTTCTAGTACAACCAAAGGAACGTGTCCTGCGGGCTGCTGCAGCTGTTGATTCACGCTGCCGGGTTTGTGTGAGGCAATCGTGGACTAGTAAGGCTTCCTGCACTTCTTGTGGGATCAGAGGAGTCGGGGTGATGGAGCAGCGTTAGAGGCAGTGGGGCTGGCTGTAGCTAGCTGGGGTCTTGCTGTTAGGACACGCCCTTGTGATATCTGTCATTTCAAGTGTCTTGAGCAGACCAGAACGTTCAAGGAGTGAAGACGACAGGCGCTTGCTCCATTCCTCCGTCCTCAGGATTGTGAATTGCTCTGTGTAACAGTAGCAGATATCCCAGAAAGGAGGTTGCCTTGCAAGAGCTGTGCCACAAGGCAATTCTGAGGAGGGTGTATAAACGTACAAATAAACCTCAGTTAAACAAAAATACCCTCTTCCTACGACGAACAGAATGACCTGTTACTGCTGCTATGGAAAGTGATCGCACCATTCAGCCAAGTCCAGATGGCACAGTAGAACTGAGGCCTTCTCGGGAACAAGATAGAGCGTGCTTTAAAGCTTCTGTGAAAGGTATGTCTGTAGCTAAGTGAAATTCTCGCCTTCTTCTGAGGGATACATCGTTAACGGTAATTAGCCCGGAGGACACATCATGTAACCTAACTGCCAGCACAAGTATGTCGCAGTCCGTGACTCGTCGCTCTAGGGTGTGCTACGAGGAAGCTTATTTCTTCCTCCCTGCTGCCTGTTGCCTCCGTAACTTTTCGGCATAGAACGACTCAGCTGTAGACAACCAAATAATGCATTGTCCCTGGAACAGCTGTCGGAGAAAATAATTTTTTTAGTGTACAGATACAAAGTAAGTGAGTAATTTAGGTTTTTTTAGATGAAAGTTAAATTTTTATTTAAAATTATTCTTAAAATAACTATTAAGAAAACCCCATAAAAATTAAAAACAAGTTACAAGTGTTTAAAAATTAACTTAAGAAAAGAAATTGTTACTGTTGTTACTTTTTGGTATTCATTTAGTATTTTAATTAAATAAAAAAAGTTTTGGTGAGAAACTTTGGTGGGGAATAACGTTTTGAACACAGACAACATTATAAAGAGTGTACACTTTTTGACAATAAATTAACAGGCCGAAACCAAAACGGGGCCGGGGCCGAGCAGAACAAAGAAGTTGAGACACAATGTAAACTGATTAATAAACTAAATCTAAACAAGTAGTAAACTAGATTTACCCAAATTATAAACTAAACTAAATACGCACAATGAGTTACCTTTGTATTGCTTGGTAATTAATAACAAAAATTATCTTACTAAATAAAAATAAATAACTAAAATTTTAATCTGTTCTTACTGTTTTTTCCTGTTAAGTTTTATACCTACAATTAAATTTCAAAGTACAGCGGTCCCAAAGAAAATAGAACAAAAAAAAAAAAAAAAAATCAAAATCTGTGTACTTACAACTTACAACACTGTTTTCAAACATATCCCAAACGATCACCCCTAAAGTATTAATAACTATAAATATGTTATTAAAGTTTAACTACTATTAAATTCATTAAGTTCTGTTACAGTTAAGTATTACAACTGAATTCTACAAAAGTTAACTACACCTATACATAACTATATGTATTATAACAAAAACTAAGTTCTGTTAAGGTTACGCACGTAAACTCGTGCATATGCAATCTTTTAATTATCATGTTCATGGTACCGTAGTCTTTTTAGTCAAAAGTATTTGACGACGTCTCTTATTTTACAGTCTGCACAACCTATGTTATGTTTATGTACCTGTCTCTATTACTTACTCAAATTTAAGTAACCTTCTTAGTTACTGTTTCTAACAGTTTTATCATAAGATCTGTGTTAGAAAAATCCCTCCAGTTGGAGTCCTGGGCCTAGCCAAGCCTCGACTCTCCCTGGTCAAACATCTACCAACAAACCCAAGTGTTGTTCCTGCATCCAAATCGTACTTAAGTCAAGTTTGACTTAATAATAAAAATTTGTATCAACTAAATCCTTTTAACGTGGACTGGGAGACCCTATCCAGAAAAACTTTCCGTGTCTTCACTGAAACAAGACAACTGTTACAAACCCCAAATGTTAGCATCATATTCCAAAATTCAATCAAGTATTACCCTAATCAACAGCCTTCAGAGACAAAGCAATTAAAACTAATTTACTAAACTATTAAGTAATAAAAAAATCACAAAATCACCTTAAACTGTTTAACACATAAATGTTAAAAGTATTCTTATGTCTAGTCATGTGTATTTCTTACTACGCTACCTATAACAAATAACTAGTAATACCGTAAACAAACTCATACTAATTAAAACAGAAAGGGGGAATTATAAAGTTACAAATATGTGTATTAAATCATAAAAAAATACAAATAGTAGTACACTTAAAATACACCTTTAAAGAACTAATTAACAAACTTAAGTTTTAAAAACTAGTTAATAAAATTTATAAAAATAAAATTAATAGTTTTAGTAGTTATTATAACCATAAGTGTATTATTACCATATATAATTAAATGTTTAATAAATACAGTAAAAAAAAAGAAATAGAAACCAAACCTAAAATACTCAAAGAAAAGTAGGGGGATATGTTGGAGAATATCCTTCTGTCCTTCTCCGGCTGCACAGACATAAAGTCAGTGAGCAATCCAGGCCCCTTAGATGAAAGCTAAACCTCTACTCAAAATTATTCTCAAAACAACTATAAAAAAAAAAAAAAACCATAAAAACTAAAAACAAGCTACAAGTGTCCAAAAATTAACTTAACAAAAAAAACCAAAAAACTGTTGCTGTTGTTACCTTCTGATATCAACTTAGTATTTTAATTAAAATAAAAAAAGCTCCTGTGAGAAACTTCTGTGGGGAATAACGTTTGGAACACAAACAACACTATAAAGAGTGTACACTTTCTGACAATAAAAAAGCTTAATTTATAGCTCACACTAAGTCAACATCTTGCTTCTCTCACCACCAACAGACAGCAGTTGTCTCTCCTATTGGTACGTGTGTGAATACCACAAAGAGTATATGCAGCGTGTGAGAGTCCTTTGTATCTTAATGGAACAGCCGGGACCAATCCAAATCAAAGGCAGCCTGTAACTTGAATTTACCGGGTGAGTAACGGTGAGCACTCGTTAAGCGAAGCTGAATTGTTCATGTTTTGCAGTATGAGTGTTTTGAACGGCGATGCTTTTCTCCTGTAAGAGGGATTCTGTGTGCTCTTCGTTCACAAGCTAGTCTGTAGAGAAGGTA
>JAVTVJ010011395.1:0-59672 GCA_034509425.1 Eopsaltria australis | reverse complement strand
CCTGGTCCACTTTATATCCTCCCCTTCTGTCAATTTTTCATATAAAAATTTTACTGCCTGGGTATATCCTTCAATCCATAATCTGCAATTTCCCAATAGTCCAAGCAGTCTCCTAACTTCCTTTTTTGAAGAAGGAGAGGGGAGAGATAAAATTCCTGCCACCCTCTCAGGATTCAGCTTGCGGCTACCTTTGCTTATCAAGTGACCAAGATACTTAATCTCTGATTCCACAAACTATAATTTTCCTTTTGATACTCTCAATCCTTTTTCTCCAAGAAAGTTCAAAAGTTTTATAGTAGCTTCTTTAACTTCCATTTCAACTTCTCCTGACAATAAAAGATCGTCCACATATTGGATAATTTGTATTCCGGGAGGAGTGGGGAAAGTTTGTAATATTCCTTCTAAAGCCTGCCCAAACAGATTTGGAGATTCAGTGTAACCCTGCGGTAATTTTGTCCATCTTAATTGTTGCTTCCTCCCAGTTTTTGGATCTTCCCATTCAAAGGCAAATATATTCCGGCTTTCCTCTGCTAATGGACAAGCCCAAAAAGCATCTTTAAGATCCACTACACTAAACCACTGATGCTGAGGTGGGACTTTACTTAACAGAGTGTAGGGATTAGGTACCACCGGGTGACGGGTACGAGTTCTTTTGTTCATTTCTCTCAAATCTTGTACTAATCTGTAATTCCCATCAGGCTTTTTTACTGGTAGGATAGGGGTATTATGAGGAGACATACAGGGTTCCAATGTTCCATCCTTTATCAATTCTTCTATTATCGGCTTTAAGCCTTCTCTTCCTTCTAAAGATATAGGGTACTGACGTATACGGATGGGACATTCTTCTTTCTCAATCGTGACCTTTATAGGGTCAATATTCAATCCTCCCCTATTTCCTTCCCCAGCCCAAACGTTTTTATTTATTTTCTCCTCATCTTCTTGTCCAAGTTTTAACACTTTAGCCGTCATCTTTCCTTCTTCAGGTATAACCCCTATTCCCAACTGTATTTGTAAATCTCTCCCCAGTAAATTGCAACCTGCTCCCGGGACTAATAAGACATCTCCCATCCCTATTCTGGATTCCCCTTCAATTACCACATTTTTAATAACAGGAACTTTAAACCCTTCACCTTTTGCTCCTGTTACCTTCACAGTGTTATTACTTACTTCACAGTCCCTTGGAATATTTATCCCACACGTTCTCTCTGCCCCAGTATCCACTATAAATTCTAATACCTCCTCTTGGGGGCCTACTTTTAAGGTTATCATAGGCTCTAGATGGTACTTATCCCCCAGAAGATAGAGCCCATGACCCCCCTATTCTTCTTCTCTTTGAATGGGGTGTATCTCTTTGAATATTTTCAGGTTCTTTTTTAGGCGCGGACACTCCCTTTTATAGTGTCCCTCTTCTCCGCAGTAGAAGCAGACATTTTTTGTTTGCTCCTGAGGTTTTAACTGGGTAGAGGTTTGGTTTATTCCCCTCCCCCTGTCTCTAAAACCTGAATATTTGGGGGTGGTCTCTGGAGGCTTCAAATTTTGGTGGAAATTGTTTCCTCTCATAGTGGCTATCATGATTTTTGCATCTATTTTAGCTCTTTCTTCATCCCTCCATACATAAATTTTTTGAGCCTCTTTTAATAATTCATTCAATGATTTATCATGCCAGTCCTCAATCTTTTGCAGCTTTCTTTTAATGTCTGGCCAGGCATGAGTGACAAAGTTAACTTTCAGTAAGGTTTGCCCTGCTAAAGTTACAGGGTTTATTCCAGAGTATTGCTTCATGTTCTAAGTCTTTCCAGCCATTCCGTGGGACTTTCTTCCTTCCC
Organism: Eopsaltria australis; assembly: GCA_034509425.1. Classification (NCBI taxonomy): domain Eukaryota; kingdom Metazoa; phylum Chordata; class Aves; order Passeriformes; family Petroicidae; genus Eopsaltria; species Eopsaltria australis. The sequence goes on along the minus strand of JAVTVJ010011395.1, from coordinate 57,846 downwards.
TTGTCTTCCCTCAAAAGCTTTGCTGACGTTTTGCCCTCTGGGTGCTGCTTCCTTTATTCCTCTGATTATCAGATTACGATAATCATTCATATGTCCCCGTCCTGCTTCTTCATTATGGTTCCAATTAGGGGGTGCTATAGGCATTTTCTGGTCTCCTGCTGGTCCTTGTTGATTTTCCCTCTCCCAAATTCTTATTCCAGCAGCTCTAATCATGTGTCTCTCCTCTTGGGAAAATATTATATTCATTACGGACTGCATTTCTTGCCAAGTAAAAATATTGGGGCCCAAAAATTGGTCTAATTGCTCAGCTGTTCCGATAGGATCTTCTAATAATCCCTTAATTTCTTTTTTAAAGGTTCTGACTTCTGAGGATGTTAAAGGAGCATTCTCAAAACCTGTCCCTCCTTGAACTCCTCCCATCGGCACTTCCCGCAAAGGAAATAATCTAACCCCTTGTTCCCAGTTTTTCTGATCCTTGTCCTTCATAACGCTGTTCTCTTGTTTTGGGGCAGAGTCAGGAGAGCAGTTATTAAACTGCCGTTGAGTTTTACTTCTGGTGTTTTCATATGGGGCTTCTGCAGAGGCCGGAACCATAGAGACATGGGAGGCTGTGTGCGGAGGGGCCGGAAGTGAGGTACATTCTCCCGGCGGGACCATGAGGGACGCGGCAGTAGGGACGGTAGGAGGGATGGAGACAGAAGCTCCTGGCATAGGTGGGGAGGGAGCTCAGGGTCCCAGGATGGGAGGGAAAGAAGTTGGAGCCCCCTGCCCGAGAGCGGGAGGGGCTGGGGCCCCTGGCATGTGGGGAATAGGTTCTAATCCTCCCGGCCCGAGGGGGGGAGGTGCTGGGGCCCCTGGCATGTGAGGGAAAAGGTTCTAATCCTCCCAGCCCAAGGCGGGGAGGTGCTGTCAGGATTTCTAGGGGATCCCAGTTTTTTTCTCTTTTTTCTTTGGCTGGCTCTGCCTCTGGGGTCTTTGTTTCTTTAAAAACTTTTACCTCCAGAAGTTTTGTGTCTTTTATCCAGCAGGAGGCATAATCTTTTTCCTCTGGATCTAATGGTTTCTTGGAATTTACAAAATTGTTTAAGAACTGGAAAATCCAAGTCTCAACAGATCCATACCTGGGCCAATACACATGATCGGATCTTATTTCTTTTTTAGCCCATTCGATCATGCAATATTGAATCATTTTTACTTTATCTTTCTCTTTTGTGTTAGGATTTGCATCCCAGTTAGCTAACATAAATCCCAGGGGGCTTTCTTGGGGTATTTCTGGGGGTTTCTTCTGTGTTCCTTTTTTTAAACCCCATTTACTGCTTTTTTGCCCCATTTTCCCAGGATTTATTTTTTTTTTTTTTTTTTTTTGTCCCTGGTTCCCCCCCTTGCTCCCCACTCTTATGATAACTTGAAAAAACCACCTATCCTTTACACCACAGAAAAATCTTCCCCTTCACTCTTTTTCTTTTCTTTTCTAATATACTCCCCCCCTCCTCTTAGACAATAAATACTTTAAACCAACAATCTATATTACGTATTTTTTCATTCATTCATACTCACTCATTTTTATTAATCTGTCTCACTCATTCTCATTCACAACAGAACAGCACAAGAAACAAGGTACCTTTCAAATTACTGGTTAATACCCACCCACAGGTGTAGCTTTTCAGATTGGCCAACCCCAGATGCTCTTGAGTAGTATCCTCAGAATATTCTCCTCAACCTTTTAACTCCACACTTCCCATCTCTTAGGATTCCTTATCCCCTGTCAATCCCACACGTCCCGTCCCGAGGAATTTTCTTATCCTTCTTGGATCTTACCCTCAAACTGGCAATGTTCGGGGACCTTCCCTTCTGTCCCCTGTTTCCTAGTGGATTATGCTAGGAAACTCCAGACTCCCTTTTTCACTAAGGGTCCTCCCTGGAACCCAGTCCCAGTTACCCTGGGGGCTCTTTCACTCGTTTTTCCTTTCACTTTGTTTCCTCGCTGACCGTATTCCTCGCGGAATGACAGAACTGCAGCTCTCAGAAACTCCTCACTCGCTTCGCAAGTCTGGGGTAACCAGCTCGCGTCTCACACATTCACCATTCAGCCCCCATATTTGCCCCCCCAGCCATACTTACCAGTCTGCTGGCTTGGGCCACGTGCAGGAAAGGTCTGTGAGGCTTGTCACCACAGTTCCTCCTTCAGGGAACTCTTTTTCCCATTGCTTTTGCTTTATTTGTACCTTCTTGTCCACGGGTGTTGACCTGCAGCCACCGGTCCTCAGAAGAAGCAGAGCGGGAACCGCCTATATTTGGGCGGGGCGCGCCTTCCCTGGCTCAGGATCTCCCAGGGTCTCGGAGGTGAGGTGTTGATCCCGGACGAGCCCCCAGTTTTTAAAAACGAGGTCCAGTCTCCTGTTAAAATTTAAAGGTTTAATAAAAGGACAATAAAGGGACAAGGTATAGGGTAAAAGGTCACAACGTCCAGGTGACGCTGGGAGCCAAGAGCACATGTTACATGGTGAGAGACTCTGTTTATATATTTTTCTTATTGCATCAGCCTGTTACATATTCATAGACAAGTATACATATTCAAACTTTTCTCCAAACTATTTTACATTTTTCAGGTACTTGTTAGCATGGCTCCTCCTTGGATCTGCCTTTTTACAGCGTGCGTAGTTTCTTTGGAGACTCCAATGTCTTCTTTTGTCCATTGGTGTCCAGCAGATGGTTATTGTCGATAGGGATGTCCTGTCAGATGGTTCTTTGTCGATAGGGATATCCTGTCAGATCGTTCTTTGTTGATAGAGATATCCTGGGGCAGGAGCCTGTTACACCCATGCTTATCCAACTAATCAGGCGGTTTAATTATTTTAAGCTAGGTACATTTTAACACAGCTACATTAGCCACTACATTTAAGCTAAAACAAAAAGGCATTAAAGCATTTAAAAATGATTATATTTCTATAACAAAAGCCACTTCCACAAGGACCAACATCATACACATAGCATTCATTATTTGCGAAAAGCCAACACTATAATATGCATTTATGACACTGGCCTTACTGCAAATGAGTTTAAAAAGCTGACAAATGGGAAAATTAGATACTCATATTTTAGAACCAAAGAAATACAATATCTGTCTCTGATTAGTTAAAAATTGCTAGTCTTTGCCTTTAAAAATATGTTTCTTAAGGCCGTGTTCACAGCTTGGTGTGAAAATGAAAATGGTTCTAAAACAATTAGTTACTATTTGATTTATTTCACTTCCACAAAATCTAAGGGACTTTTCACTCTTAGAGCTGTGTAAAATAGAACCCATTTACAGTATTTATAGAGCTTTTAAGAATATGTGTATGTAGCTTTGAAAAGCCTGCTGAATTTTGACAGCCAAGGGTTCTCTGATTTTCTTTTTTTTTTAAGAGCACGATTAGAATACTGTGAAGTGTTTTGCAAATGCTTAAATGCAAAAGTTACGTGGGCCGTGTGCACTCCTACAAGCCTTTCTTATCCAACTGTTACATATTCCACCTTTCAGATTGAATCTTTGCCACTGGCCCTGAATGTAGGATTAGGCATTTAATTTCAGGGTGCAGTTTTTTATTTCTGTGGAGTTCATATTTTTACACTATTTGTTCCATTTTTAATTTAATTTAGTTTTGTAATTTCAACATGCTTAATGGCAGGTGGCAGAAAGGCAGACTATATAAGAAAGCCTTTTAATGTTTTAAAAGGTGTTATAGGACTTCCATTGAACCTGTGCCTGCAGATTTAAAAAGAACTTGGTATTGAATGCATTTTCTTGTGGTGTTCTGACAAAGTAGTAGTATTCAATATGTTGCTTAGAGGGTAAGTTTGAGAAGTTCTATTTTCTTTTGTTTCTTGATTTAAGTAAGTGAAAGACTTGGATTTTGGACTCTTTGTAACAAAATCCCTAACAAGATAGAGGTGTTTATTTCAACTTCTGTAGGCGAGTCAAAATGTTAATGAGTACCATAGGGAGATAAAGAACTTTAATGATTTTAAAACCTTGATTTTTTAGATTTCATTATTCATTTTATTATAGGTTGTATATGAGCAAGAAGGAGTTTTCATTCACTCCTCCTGTGGAAAAAATGATGACCAGGACAGCTTAATAGCAGGAATACTGCGTGTCATAGAAAAGGTATTTGCATAATACAGTTACAGAAATTTTGTATATTTGTTGGTAAAGCACATAACAAGTTTGGCAAATCTTAAATTACTTTTTTAAGTGTAGGATTTCCTAAATGAACAAAACATTGTTCTCATAATTTATATGTATATGTAAGTTGTAACATAATCATCACACCATGACTATATATGGCAATAGGTACTTTGATGTGTAGTGTTGAATTTTCTGTGATTTGTATCATAGGAAAATGAAGTGATAGTAGACTGGAGACCACTGGATGAGACTTTGGATACTTCTAATATCCTCTGTGCTGGAAAGGTTTGTTTGTTAGTTGTTAGTGTTCTTCATTATGTTTCTCTAGAGATTTTATTTTGTGTTAACTAATGTGTAGGTGATCTCATAACTAGAAGCAAAACTTCTTTATTATTGGTATTAATAGCTATATGTGGGAATCTTATTTGCAGACTGCAGCCCAGTTCAGGTAATTAGGATGCATCTGTAGGTTGACTATATTTAGGTTTTACTTGGTTCACAAATAAAATAGTAGGGGACTAACTATAAATAGTAAAGACCAAATAAGTGTAAGTATATCAGAGTCACCAGTCTCTCTGCATCTACTGTGTTGTAGTTTGGTGATTCACTCTTCATAGTTAGGCATAAAAGTGAGAGGTGCTCTTCCAATGCAAAATAAAAATAGAAGTCTGTGGGAGTTCCAAGATGCAGTGATATGTGGTATTTAAGCAGTATTAAGAAGATGTGACTAAATAAAAAAATTAAAGTTTTACACATAAATGAAAAGGTTTTTATGCTCATAGAGTCTGCAAGAGAGGCAAGGATATTTTAGGATGTTGGAATTTACTAAGTAAATCCACATAGTCTTAGTCATAAGTCCAAATTTCCTGTGTTGAACTGTATCATGTTTCTGAGGATTTCAATACATTTTCTTTTAATCTACAAAACAAAGATGCTGATTCTTCATATTGAATCTGAGAAACCTGGTCAATTTTCATGCCTTGTATTTTTTGTTAGTTGCTTTTGTTGTTTTTCTCAGGATTCCAGTTCTGTTGTGGAGTGGACTCAAACTCCGAAAGAAAAATGTTCCCGAGGAGCAGACCATCCAAGTAGTTATGAAGCAGAGTGGGACATGGTCACCACAGTCTCTTTTAAGAAGAAACCTCATTCAAATGGAGGTACTTAAAAAAAAATATGGAGGGCTTTCTTGTTTGTATGGTATTTTGGTTTTCCATGATGGTAACTTGTAACTGAAGAATTGCCTTTTAGATACAGTAACATGGAATTTATTAGGAGTTGAAAGGCTGGGATTGATTTGTGATAAGAGATGAATCTGTGGGTGTGGAAAAAAATTCACAAATGGAATAGCTGTCATCTGCCTCTATTTTTTTTTTTCTTTAAATTGCTAGAGAATTGTATTGAAAATGAGCATTAAGTCTAACTTCTTGCTTCATCATTAGATGTAGTGGCAGTTTTACCTGCACTGGGCTTGTGTTCTTTGAAACAAATGGAATTTGAACTTGGTGTAGTGTTAGAAATGAAAATGGAAAAATAAGTGGTTTACTACTCAAATGCCTTTCCATACTGCAGCAGCAGGGGGAGATGGAATGTACAGTTACAACGTACATGGGTCTTTATATGGTCTTTTTTACTTGGGCAAAATAGTTCTATAGCTACACCATTTTTGTTATATGGTTTCAGTAGAGATGTTGAAAAATTAGTTGTAGTGAAAGAACAGTGATTCTCAAGTAATCTTTTTTTCTCTGATTCTCACAGTGTTTTTTCTTTAATAATACTTGTGTTCCATGTATTATTTCACAGCCTGTAACTGGGGACTGTTGTGCTTGTTTTACCATCTTTATAATGGTTTTAAATGTCATCTCTGTCATGTATGACTGTAGGGTTTGGATGTCAGATTATGAATGTTTTTGAGTAAAGCACAGTCCTTGGCTTTTATATATATATTTACACACACACAGAGCATTTCTGTTGGGTATTTGTATTGATTTTTCATCTCCAGTTATCAGAGCATGTCTTCATCCACAGTGAATGTCACTGAGCACTACTGACTTGGATTACACTCTTTGCCACTTCTTGCTTATTTCCAATTGCTGTAATTTGATGGGAGCTGGCCAGGGGGTCTTCCAAATTCCTTCTAGACATGCTGGCAATTTTGTGTCCTCTGGAAAAGTGCACTTTAATCCCTTCTTGAATATATACAGTCTTGCACAGCGTGAATACAAGCTTGCACACTACGGGAGGAAGGGGTAAGGGGGAGATTTCCAATTACTTTGCCCTTACTTTGGTAACAGCCTTACACAACACATGGCTAATAACTGGGCAATATATAGGTTACAGGATTGTAGTGCACATCACTTTTAGTTTGAGTAAGTAGCACTACCTGGTGGAAGTGCAGGTTGGATTTAGCTTACTGCTGGAATCTGATACAGCAGTTGTACATTTAACTGCTAGATCACTTCTGTTGTAGGATCACAGAGTATCTTGAGTTGCAGCTGACCCACAGGGATCATCAAAGTCCAACTCCTGGCTCTGCACAGCACAACCCCAGGAATCACACCATGTACCTGAGAGTGTTGTCCAAACACTTCTTGAACTCTTATTAAGCTTGATGCCATGACCACTTCCCTGGGAGCCTGTTCCAGTGCCCAACCATCCTCTGGGTGAAAAATCTTTTCCTATAAACTGTAGGTACAGCTTTAGCAGCCTGATAGACTTGTTTATGGTTTTACAAGTCTGTAGAAGACAAGGAGGCTCAAAGAGAAATCCAGAAATAGTGGCTACAGTGTGCATTTTATTATTAGAACCAATGCTGGTGTTTGAGTTCGTTTTTTAGGAACAGTGACAGATATAATGTATTTGTAATTGCTAACACTGAAAGTCAAACTGAAATCATGTGGTAATTTTTTTTTAAGATGCTACAACTCATGCAAATGGAGAAAGCAAGTGGTCATTCCTGTTCAGTTTGACAGATCTAAAATCAATCAGACAAAACAAAGAAGGCATGGGATGGTCTTATTTGGTGTTCTGTCTGAAGGATTATGTGAAGCTTCCAGCTCTTCACTTTCATAATGGAGATAGCAAACCATTGATTAAATGTCTTGAAAAGCACATTGCACTGAATGAGTAAGTATCAGACAACTCTTAGTTCTGTAAAATACAGATTATTGGTTTACCTAAATCACGTAATGAATTTCAGATTAATACTTCCTGATTGTTTTTACCTTCCTTTTTTATTAGTAGAATCAGTTTTCAGGGTGGCAAAAACTGTGATTTCCCATATGCATTTGGAATGTAAGCTGAACTTTTAAAATTGTTGCATTGATTTATGAAGTATTTTAGAATCTGAAGTGTTATTAGCTCTGAATGCCTCGGTTGCTCCCTCTAGTGGGGGGAGAAGTTTCTTATGAATGTGCAGTGTAGAAGTTAAATCCTTCATGAGCTGCTTCTATAAAATGGGATAATTTGTGTTGCAATTTGAGATTGTCTCCTTTGTGCAAAATATATATGAGTATTTACATGAGTGTGCAAGGTAACTTATGCTACTGTCAGCTAAATCAATTGGTATATAAATGTTTTACCCCACAATTCTGTTTCCCTGTAATTTCTTGCCTGGTCAATATTTTACTCTTGGTCTTTACTGCACAAATCAACTTTCTGAGTGTAAATATAGTTAAGACCCTATCATGCTGTTAAATACTTTGGGGTTGTTGTGTATTTATATTGTGTTACCTCCAAGTTTTTTACTAGGATAAAAGCCTTTTTGATCAGCATGGCATAAGTGTAGAATAAAATGAAAATTTTTGCTTTCACCATGTAGGCATAAGTGTAATTTAAGAAGCCAACAGGTAAGTAAGGTTAGATAGAATATGAATAAATAAATGCAATGTGACATGTATACCTATAATAGCTGTAGTATCAGTGTAACATGTAATCTGTTTTCAAAAGTGTTTTGCTGTTGTCACTTGCAACATAATAGTCTGATGACAGATTTGGAGGTGGATAGTGAAATGGCTGTGGGAATCCTTACAGAGGGCTCTTGTCACATTGGTAGCATCACTGAGGTCAGAGATGTCTTCAAAAAGTAGGGGAAGGCTGATGCTGAGTAGTACTGAGGAAAACTTTGCTGGAGAACAAGTCAGTAGGACATGAGTGGTGTATGTTTATTGAAGTGATTTGTGAAAGGCTTTAACAGTTTCAAGACATGGTGTTGGGATTTGTGATAACCAGAAGTTTTCAGCTGCTTGGAGAAGGTAGCATAGTCAGTGTGTCCAGCTGGTGGAATGGTACTGGCTGTAGCATTGTATGTGAGCTTTGTAGCTTTGTATGGGGAAAAGTCAGGAAGACCAAAGGAGAGGCTATTGGGGGACAAGATGAACTTGTAAATAGGAATATTCTCTGTACAACTGTAGCTTAGAAAATCCTAAATGACAACTTCATCTTAAATCCTGAGAGTTTTTTTTCTCTAGGTTCCCTTCTTTAAACCTCTTTTCATTTAGTTTCATAATTTCCCAGCCTCTGCAGGCATAGGGAAACGTCCTGCCATCCCCCTCCCTCCCTTTTTCCCCAAGGAAACTGTTGCTTTTTGAGCATACTGATGTGTTTATATATTTGTGAATACCTTCTGATTTAGCTGTTGGTAAGCTGGGGCAGTTTTTGGGATCAACTGGAAAAAGAACCTGTATTATATGGTGAGTCACAGAAAGCTTTATACCAGATCTGTGTGATCTGTTGCCTGTGTACTGCAAAAACATATTTGAAATTTTCTAACTAATTGCTAGGATAAGGCAGCAAAACTTGAGGTGATGTTCAAGCTTGCAGGATGTGCTGTGCTGCTTGTTATTGCCACCTTGAACAGCTGTAAGCATGAATGAATGCAAGAGTAGATACTTCAGGAACTTTAAAGCAAAAAGCAACGACAGCTACGGAAATTAAATTTGGATGACCTTAAGCATTGACCTGAGCAGGAACTTCCAGTTTTAGTTTTCTTATTCTGTTAAAGTCTCTTCTGTCACCAAATTCTCTTCTGTCATCTAGTCATGAATTATGGTGGTGATTTTTTCTAAGGAAAGAGAAAAGAACAAATAGGCAATCCAAGTTATGGAAATGACAGAGTCAGTCTAGGTTTCAGTTGTTTCCTGATGGTTTGTCTTAGGTTACAATGGTATGTATTCTATCACCATCTTCATGGGATGTTGGGGCCGGGCGGGACAGTGTTCCTGATGGCCGCAGAACGGTTTGCTAATGAGCCGGTCGTTGGGGCCGGATGGAGCACTTTACTCACCCCCAACATTGCAGCTAGGGGCTCATCATCCCATTGTGAGATGCCCCGCCCAGGGGGAGGAACCAATGTATCCCGATCTGCATATAAACTGAGATTTGAAGCACTATAGGCAGCCTTTTCCACGGGATTCCCAGAGGAAGACTGGACCCTTCTACACCACCACTGGACCTTCAGAGGAGAACTACACCTTTCTCAGGATCATTGCTTCAACAGATGCGCATCTATCACTCCCAGAGGACTGCAACCACCTTCTAAGTGGACTACTACCAACAGCCTGACCGACAGGGTGTCAGGTTGTATTCTGACTCTGTCAGTGGTTTTTTTTTTGGTTTTTTTTTGCATTACTACATTTTTCCTATTAAATTGTAGTTCTGACTTTGAGCCTCTCACTGATTTGCTTTCAAACTACCACATGGTTATTCATTCTGTAGTACATAATGTATCTAAGCTCACAACCTCATTTAGGAAAAGATGTTTACTCAGCCGTCTGGATGCCACAAGCAAATATTTGGTGGTGTAATTACTTGTAATCCCAACTTGTATTTTATTAAACATGGGATATTGATATTAAGGCAGAAATTTTAACTTATCTATAAATTATCTTATAGGTATTTTCTTATGTTCCTATTACCTCAAAAGATTTTGCCCTTCTCTAACACCATTCTTTATAAAATATCACGTCATTGCTGAAATCAGCATGAGGCAGCTAAACTCATACAAAATAGTTGTAATTTGTTGCCCTAAGGATTATCTGCCTTCTAAGTTTGGTTGCACCAGTCTAATACTGAGAAAATACCGTGTGCACAGATGACACTTTCTAAGTCGCAGGACTATGATGAAGTTCAAGAAAGTGTATGGCTCACAAATTTTTGAACATTACCTAAGTAGGTGTTGATGCCCACCTGACTGTCCAGAAAGTGTGTGTAATTAAAAGGGAAATATGGTAAAAAGTTTTAATTCTTTTAGTTAAGGAAAACATAATGCATGACTCAGCCTTTGCCCCTGTGCTGCTTTTTAGAAAAAAACAGTTGAGCTTCATTAACTGTTGCTGCCTCAGAACTATGACTGTGATGTCTGGCTGTCTCAAAAGAAGATCTCTTGTTGCATTTCGCATCCGTCAGTGTTAACAGTATCCTGTCCTGTTGGAATGGGAAAGAGAGAAGCCTTATTAAAGTTCTTATCTTTGACTTTAATAACATGGTAGATGATGCAGGTGCTAATAAAAAGAGAAGTAATTTTTCTTTCAAAGACCAGAAATAGTGGATTCAAACTTTGTGAGAGAGCAATAGAGAGGTATTTTATAAATGTAAGTCTGTGCAATGGATTAGGGTCAGATGGCAAAGTGCTTGGCTTTCTCCTGCCTGGATATGAAGTCTGAGGCTTGAATGTCAGCCTGCTTTCTGAGCTGTTCTCTCTTCTGTCACCTACTGAGCAGTAAATTGGTGATTCAGCAGCTGCTTAAGGAAGTAATGGGGTGCCTGTGCTGAAGAAGGGGACAAAATGGGATGTTGCAGGGGGAGTAGGTGTGAGAGCAAAAGAACAGATTCATTACTAGGAGCAGCATGGTTTCACTGCCTTTGTTGTCACTATTTTCATCTGCCTATGGAACTCTGTTGAGTAGCAAATGTATTGAGCAGGAGTGTACAAATACAGTGAGTTAGGCCAAATTGGGTTTGTGGTCATTAAGCTCTTGGAGTCTACACAGAAATGTATTTTCAGGGCTGTACTGAGATGGTTCTGTTCCATAGTACAATGGCTCTGGTGTCTTTTAAGCTCCTATCAGTATGAATCTTAGAATTATTCTGACAGGATCTGTTGTAGTACTATTGGTTAGAAATTTGTCGATGTGCTTTCATACATTGAAAAGCCATTTGTATTCCTTAATGTAATGTTTTGCAGGGTGCCATAATATAAGATTTACTAACTGGTAGAAAGAATTCCTTAACTGTCTGGGTGGCATTGGCTCTTTTTACTTCCTCCGTTATGTTAAGGGAGTTTCAGCATATATTGTGTTGAGGCTGACTGTGTCTCATTACATTTCCTGTGTCACATTTTTTTGTCCATTGTCAAAACCAGAAAACTGTACTTGAAGATAATTTTGTCACCTACATGTAAATGGAGTTATCTTCTGGAGTAATTTCTCAAAAAATTTTCTAAAGACCATCTTTTGAAAAATGAAGGTCCTGTTTTATGTAGCATTAGTTTGCTAACTTGTGCCAAGAACTAAGAATGATCTTGAATAATTTTTTTCTTTTTGCACAAAGCCTGAAATGTGACTTCAAAAAACCAGTAAATGTTCTGAAAACTTTACAGAAAAAAACTGGTGGCACCCAGACACACTTTTATAATTTTTTTGCAGATCTCCACATGATGAACGGGTTCTTCTTGTCAAGACTCCGAAGTCACTGTCTCAGTCTTTTGAAAATCTCTTTGATGAAACATCATATGGCTTATTTCAAGTATGTATTCTCTTTGAATTTTTTATTCTGAAGACATGTATTAAAAAAATCCACCCTACCATGTCACAGGAATATTCGCTGAGTAGTGATTTAATGCCATTGTAGGAGCAATAATGCCATTGTAGAAGCATTGATTGTATCCTAAACCAAATGCTTACTTTAGAAAGTACACTCAATTGTAAGTTGTTTTCTATGATGTAATAATTTTTTAACTTTCCTGTGGTATTATTTCAAACCTATTCAAGTTCATGTTCTCTGTGATTGTATACATTTGGGTACAGAAGGTCTTAGAAAGGGGGGAAAGGAAAGATTTTAGAAGTTACCAAAACATATTAATTATAATTTTCTAAGTTTTCCTTGACTAAATATTCTTTTCATTGATATTTTCTGCGACTTTTGAAGGGATGATGGAAATACAGCAGCAAAGAGGACAATATTGGCTAAAAAATGGGGTTTTTTAATACTTCAACTGCTTATCATTTGGTGGGGCTTATGGACTTGTGAAAGTCAGCATCAAAACTTGAGTGACTTAAATGAGGCCAGAGTGTTAGAGTGTTGACCCACTGATCTGTTTAATTAAAGAAAATCTTCATTAATTAATTACATTAATTTCTGGATTTAGTTGTCAAATGAAGATTTGTGTGAAATTCCTGGCTGTGTGTGTGATGGTTCAGACTGTTTTCTCTGTGAGGGTGGGGAAGCTGGGTGTAAGGTCGCTGTTTTGTGCCATGAATCGCTGGATAGCAAACAGTGCATCTGATCCACTTCTATGCATAGGTCAGGCTTACTGAGAACACTATCTAATCTTTCAAATCAATTAGCAGTATTATCTTCATACTTAAGATACGTTTTTTAATCATGTGATGATTGTACATGAAACTCAAATAATTTTGAGATCTATGGTACTTTTCCTGATGCTTTGCTTTGAGTACAAGAATTACAAATAGATATATACATATTACAAATATGTTATAAACACAAATGTTTGTGTTTTGCTTGTTTTCCTTTTTACAACAGAAATTGAAGAAAGATCCATACATAGTAACAATGGGAAAATTTTCCAAAGTCACAAACTATATTGTTGGTAGCTTACATTCAAGTGATCCATCCAATCAAAGGCGACCACCATCAGAAATGGCAGACTGTCTCGATACTATTACAGGGCTGCAGATAAATCAGCAGGAAGAACCAGGATTTGAAGTCATTACACGAGTGAGTCTATAACTTAATGATACAGATGCATTGATTGTTTTTATGCACTCCTTTAAAAGAATGGTAGTACTTGAAGCATGATGAGTTTATGCAATTGTGACATATTGCCATTTATTCTCAAGAGTTAAGATCATCATCAGTTACTTTTGAATATGTCGTTTTTATGCATGCAAATGTGAGTTTTCCTTTGAAAGCAAGTTTGTAGTTAATGAAATTGTAACTACAGTTATGTTAGAGGCACTACCTTAAAAAGTGACCAATTTTATGTTCAGTGTTTCCTCTGAGGTCACTTAGAGCTACGTTGAGTAAAATTGGAGAATGCAGGCTAATAACCAACTTTCTTGGCTAATCGCTCCTAACATTTCAGTTTCTTTTAAGATTAAAATAAAATACTTAATTGGATGATTAATGTCTAGGGTGTTGTCAGAGACTGAAAATAATACATGCCTCAAACATTGATATAAAGTTTTGATCAGAGAAGCCTCCCTGAAGATACCTGACTGGGACTTTGAACTGAGTCAATGTAGTGGTTTTAGTTTGCTTATTCAGGTTTGTGGCTAAATGCTAGCACACTTATTTAAATTTACTTGATTGCTTGTTGTGAGATAAGGATTAGGAGTAGGTAAAGCAGGTTTAAACTTTATAAAGTACAAAGAAGTTTTATTAATATATTTAAAACAAAGGGAAAAAGAAAAAAAACTCAAGAAAAACTAGAACAAACTCTCTAGACTACTCTTCTTTCTCCACTTTTCTATTTCATTCTCCCTGACAACATACAAAAGACAACACTTTGACTTCTAGTCAGTTTACTACTTTAGAAACAGCTCTTGTTCTAGTTTATTTAGGGAGAGAAGTTTCTTTTGCTTACACTATGGATTTTCTGTAAGAAAAATACAGGTTTTATGGGTCTTCTGCCTTACTATTAACTGCTGCCCGGAGCAAAGTCTAACTTAATGGTGGATTTCTTCCACACTAGTAGCCTTCCCACAGCCACTTGGGTGGGTTATGAACAGTCTACAGGGTACCTGTTTTAAGGATGTCTAGTTCAATTGCAGTAACAAAGAAAATCTTTTCTTCTGTGCTTAGCAACACAGGTTCTCCTGACAACTCAGGTTTTCTAGCATTCTCCCCGGGACCAGGGCTCTGGATCCCAGCTTCTCTTCTCTCTTGGTTCTAGTTTCTCATTAGGCTGTACTTTTTTAACACTTACTTGTCTGTACTTAGGTATTTCAGTTCATTGGCTGCAATAAGAACCTCACATCTCCCTTTGGACTATATCTTCATACATTACAGAGAATTTATTAGCTCAGTCTCCAACCATGGTTCTCTAAAAGAGTTTTTAGTTTCATTCTTGAAGTAACTTCTTATGCACCCCCTTGTGAGTATCAGTTCTGCTTTCTTCACTGACTGTAAAGTCTCTGCGCTGCACTATGTAGGTGTCCTCACTCGTTCCTCTCTCTGCAAGGAAGGATGGGTGTCTGTGAGTTTAGTCTAGGCATGGAGAGAGTTTATCTCTGTCTCTCTCTCTCTGGCAGTATGAGGATCACATGCTCTTTGCCGGGCTGCTTGAACAGGTCCGAGCTGGATGCCAGACGCTCTCAAGAGTTTCTCTGCTTGGCTCTGCGGAGCTGGCTCGGCCTGGTAGGGCCATCTGGGCCCGGGGTGACAGGGCAGGGCCTGTCCCGAGCTGGATGGCGTCTGGCCTGGTCTTTGCCTGGCCTGGAGCAGGGGTTTGGCTCTCCCTCTTGTGTAGCTGGCACACCGGCTGAGCTGTATCTGCTGAAGATTCCAGCCGTTCCTCCCCCATGCCTGCCCAGCTGCAGCGGCACGACTGCCGTAAAACCTCCCTTCCCCCCCCCATCCCTCCTTCGGAAGGAGGTAGGGGGGGGCCTTACTAGCGAGAGAAGCAGGAGCTGCTCTTCTCCACACAGCAGCAGCAGGTCCAAAGAGGAAGAGCGTCAGAGAATCTCTGCTTATATATGGTTTTTTCCTCGAAGGCGGATCAACTTTTTAATTGGTTTACCTACTTATCAATTCTTAAAACTACCTGATTATTGGCTCTCTCTCGCAGGAAGGAAGTTGTATGCCTTCCTGCAGCACAGATCACTTCTTAGATTTTGACTCTTCTGGCCTAACCCAGGACAGTCAAACTGCTGAGATTAGATAAAGGGAAAAGCCTATTGTTCAGTCATCTCAGTCTGAGGGAAAGGAATGCGTCCACAGAGGCTGAAGCCACCAGCTGTACTGAGAATCATTTCTGGCTGAGTTTGGGGTGGGGGCAGAGCACAGCTCACTGAAGCCAAGTTTGCACAGTCTTAGCCCCCAGCTGAAGGGGGGAGGAGGATGGCGTAACCTCTGGTCAGAGGCAATACACACTCATCCTCCATTACACAAACTGGCCCAGCTGTGGAACCCCCAACCCCACAAGCCACATCCACGGGACTCTCACGTGAGGGGCAGCTGAGGGGGAGTCACAATCCATCACAGACCCCCCCAAAGTGCTCCCCAGACGCCTTGCACCACAGGAGTGCACGTGATGCAAGCAGAGTCTGCTGCTAGAGGCTGCCCCCTCCCCCAGGGGGACATGCCTGGACATTTCCACCTGGCCTGAGTGTATATTAACCCATGGCATTCTGTGCTTTTGGGGGACTTCCACCACCGAGACCAGCTGAAGAGGACATCAGGACACCAGTGGGACCCACGGAGTGGTGATACTTCTTTGTCTCTGTCCCTCTCTGTCCCCCCATCTTCCTCCCTACTCCCCCTTTTCTCTCTCTTCTTCTCTCTCTCTCTCTCATATTTACTATCAAATAAAACCCATACTATTGATTGGCATATGGTCTTGTTTGTACCTTAATTCGGGCAGAGGTATTTCCAAAGAACCTTAATAACTGGATCATAACAGGTGTATAAATTACAGATTTATGTATGATTTGAACCAAAGCTAGAATGAACTTATAATTGGATCACAAATCACCTGTTGAAGTCTTTTACAGATAGGCGGAAAATGTTTATTTTTAAATGCTTGTGATTATTATTTAAGCAGCTTACATATTTTTAAAACATTAAACTGTTTTATATGGGAGATTTTTTGAGTTCAAGCTAGTGTTAATATCTTAGCAGTAGCTGCATGAACTACATAATTCTAAGAAGTTAGTTAATTTATCAATGAGAAAAAGTATAACAAATGCTATATATGGAAAATAACATTGACCTATAAGTCTTAATCTGACAAATGCCTTGGACTTCTAAAGAGCTGAAACACAAATTGATTTGGGGTTTCCTATCATAAAAATATTTTTAGGAAGTAAGAATATACATTCTGCTGAATTCTCCTATGCTTACACATACAATTTGGGAACTGAGAGACTAAGCACAAACTGAAACTTTGGATGGGTGTTATAAATTCTGAGAGTACACGCATCCTTGGGTTTTTAAAGAGGCTGTGTACCAAAACTGATCTTTTCAGTCACGTTGCGCACTCTCTGTAGGGATAGCATCTCTGACCCCAAGCTAGTTTTCAGTTCTCTGTTAGGATGCACTCGTGTATCAGGAATGTGTTTTTGAAGTGAAGCCCCTGATTGTCCTTGTTTGCTGTGTTGCATTAATTTATGGGAAGCTAGCTCAGAGGCATTTGTGGAGTTAGAAGGTTATTTAAAACACACATACATCCTCCAAAATCTGAAATATTAACATGTATAGCCAGATCCTCAGCACCAAGTGTCTTACTCTAAAGATCTGCTTGTGTTGGCCCACACTACTTGCTCATGTGGATGCAACCTGAGATCCTTAGAGTTGCTAACTGAGGTATGTGCACGTGGAAATGTAGTTGCACTGAATATAAGACACTGGCAAACTTAGTACAATTTGTGCAGTTGTTTGCAGCACTGAAGCGCTTCATTGGGATTCATGTAACGCCTTTGTGTGTGTTTCAGATCGACCTAGGGAAACAGCCTGAAGTTAGTAGAAGAGAGCCTGTGTCAACTGAAGAATGGGCTAAGAATATGGACTCTGAAGGAAGAATTTTAGATGTTGACTACATAAAGCAATTGATATTCAAAGGGGTAACTAGTTTTCCTAAATTCAGCAAGACCTATGGCTTGATTCTGGCTTTTACTTTCCTTCCCAAACTATGACTATGCTGTTTTCATCACACTTCTAATGTTTCATGCAGCACTTTGAGCATGTCCCAGACAGTCATTATTGAGAGACTTCATGGTTTCATGCCAATCAAATACCTCAGCAGTCTTGCAGCTATATAAAGTGCACTGCAAGGAGAGAGATCTTGTGGCTGGATAAAGGAAATCAGTTGAAAATAAAGAAGCTTAGGTGATGTGGTAGTTTGAAAGCAAATCAGTGAGAGGCTCAAAGTCAGAACTACAATTTAATAGGAAAAATGTAATAATGCAAAAAAAAACCACTGACAGAGTCAGAATACAACCTGACACCCTGTCGGTCAGGGTGTTGGTAGTAGTCCACTTAGAAGGTGGTTGCAGTCCTCTGGGAGTGATAGATGCACATCTGTTGAAGCAATGATCCTGAGAGAGGTGTAGTTCTCCTCTGAAGGTCCAGTGGTGGTGTAGAAGGGTCCAGTCTTCCTCTGGGAATCCCGTGGAAAAAAGCTGCCTGTGGTGCTTCAAATCTCAGTTTATATGCAGATCGGGATACATTGGTTCCTCCCCCTGGGCGGGGCATCTCACAATGGGATGATGAGCCCCTAGCTGCAATGTTGGGGGTGAGTAAAGTGCTCCATCCGGCCCCAACGACCGGCTCATTAGCAAACCGTTCTGCGGCCATCAGGAACACTGTCCCGCCCGGCCCCAACATCCCATGAAGATGGTGATAGAATACATACCATTGTAACCTAAGAGAGGTGATAAAACAAATTAAAGTGGCTTTCAGGAAAAGACTAGTGTTTCAGTGTTAGGATATTTGGTTTACTCTTTTATCTTGAAAGGTGTTTTCTTATCCTTCTCCAGCAAAAGCTTCTGGTTTTGCCCAGCAGTTTGCTGGGATTTGACCCTCATCAGAGCAGTGCTAAACACTTTTGATGATATTTTTAATTGAACTGAAGGATTTTGCAATATGAATGTGAATTTACTATCCGTGATGGAAATTTTGAAAACTAATTGTGTCCTGTAGCTTTTCTACCTCCTGTTACTTCAGTATTTCTGTATTTTGGTGAGAATCCAGCTGCCTTAATGCAGTCATTGTGTGCCTGCTGATGCATGTTTGCAAGCAGAAGTAGAGAATGATAACACTGTTCCTTAATATTTGTGTGCCTGATGTGCCAAATTAAGGACCCTCCCACATAATGAGAATTACTTCAGACCTTTTCTTCCTGTAGCCCACTTTCCTGTCATCTCTGCCCATTGTCGGGAGAGTGAGTGCTCTATTTTATTTATGACTCAAGATCCCCAAAGTGGGGACTCTCATAGCAAAAGTTCCTTTTCTTATGACTGTGCTGCAGGAGTTGCAAGAAGTTCTCTTGATGAGAGCAGGATATGATTCAGCTCCATACGTTTTTGTCATCTAAAAATGTTGAGCATTACTTGGAAAGCTTTCTGACAAGCAGGCTTCTTGAGTGGATGCTAGTATTTTTGACTGAAAGATTCATTGAAGGTTGGCCAGGTCTTGTGAGATAAAGATACTTTTTAAAAAACCAAATAAATGGAAGACTAGTCCTCAAGATCACTTTGTGGCAAGACAAGAAGTTTGGCAATTGTAACCAGAAGCAGCATTATATTTATATACACATTTTGAAGGTACTTTTTTTTTGCTTCTTAAAGTCTGTGATGCCTGTAAGGTTTTTATTTTTAACAGAGAAGCAAAAATATAGGAAGAAAATTACTTTCTAAAGTTTCTTTTTAAGTGTGAATCCAGTGCTTCTACAGTTTTCTGCTTAATCATACTCTTTTCCTCCTGTTTCCTCCCAGTGTGATACCTAGTTAGCACATGAGACTTGGCTACAACGTAAAAATAAATGGACTTAAAGTTGTTACTTTGAGAAGTGTTTTATCAGTCTAGGAATGTTTCCTCACAGTATGGGAATACTTTTTGTTGATACTTCATATCCATTTTTCCCTAGGGTCTCTGCCATACTTTAAGAAAAGAGGCATGGAAATTTCTTTTGGGGTATTTTCCTTGGAATAGCACTAAAGAAGAGAGAGCAAATCTGCAAAAAAGGAAAACGTGAGTCCAGTGACTTTTTTTCTTACAAAATAAATTTAAAAGCTGCATCTTTTTTTTTAAGACATAGTGATGTAGAAAGTCTTTTGAAAGACAGCTGCTAAAATTGTTGAATGTAAGAACGTGTGATATTTTCTTAAAAATTGTTATACTAAAGACATTACATAAACAGGGTGTTATTCCATTTATCTCAGAGAATAAATGGAATGAATGAATGCTTAAATTAAAAAGAGGAAATGTGAATGTTTGGTTTCAAAATTGTCTTTCTTCTTCAGGGATGAATATTTCAGGATGAAACTGCAGTGGAAATCTGTCAGTGAGGAACAGGAAAAGCGAAATTCAAGATTAAGAGATTACCGAAATCTTATAGGTAAATTCATGTTTAGAAACATACCGAACTTCACAAGTTAATATGAAATTGAAAAAAGTACCCTTTTAAAGAGCCTGCATGAAGAGGCACTAAAAGCGAACATGTTGCTCTTTTCAGAAGTGTCTAAACTTGGTTATATACTTTATTATTAAAACTTTCTCAACTAGAGTAACTCAGAGCTTTACATATTAGTGTTACAAACTGTCTGGATTTTTAAACTTCCTTTACTTAATAACAAAAGACTCTTCATTTTGTGTCGTGTCATGGTGTGTTTTTACTGAAAATGTTGAAATAATGACATCCAATAAGAATGTGAAAATGTGTCTGTTCATATTTTATAATTTCTTATAGGGATTTGTGTATGTGCATTCTGACTTCTGGGGTTCTACACCTACTTTTAAAAATTTCATCAAATTATGCTGAGTATTAGCAGCTTGTATCTTCAGTTCTCTTTGGTAGTGAGATTTGGGCACCAATGTTTAGGATTACTAAATATTTTTTAAGGAGATAGGACAAGATTTCTTTGTTATTCTGAGAGAAAGACTAAGCATATTTCAGGCAGTTATTCAACAGGCAAGCTATAAGGGTCAAAGTCTAGTCTTGCTAGATTAATAAACTACATTTTTAGAGAATGTTAACAGAAAAAAAAGAGTTAAAAAAAGGCCAGATGTTTGTTTCTGTTGAGACAATTTTTTAAATTTTTAAGCATTTGAAATTTATATGGCAATATTAGGGTTATGTAGTAAAATAGATCCCAAACTACAAAATACTCCTTTTATCAAACTGCATTCAAAATTTTGCAAAATTTCAAAATATATTGGTCTTGAATTTCACCTTATCAAAGAGTATGCTGTGTGCTTGGTATGTTTCAGGCATCAAAACTGCCTGATGAAAGAGGCAATTTCATCTGCTATGAGTTACAGGAACTTTGTTTAACAGTATTTATAAAATGCTGTTATGAACTGTTACGGTGTCTGAGCTGATTTTGTGGGAGCTTTCCAACTATTTCTTATGCTGTGTCACATCAGTTTTTATAAATGGCATTGTAGAGTTAACTCGCATAAAATTGCTTTTAATCCTCTTAAGTGTAAAACATTTTTGCTGAATTATAATCAGGATTTTTTTCCTTAAAATGCATTATCAAAGAAAAGGCAGAAAGCATTAAAATATGTTTGTAAGCAAATCCTTTCATTGCAGATAGGAAGGATTTTCTTTATTTTTAAATATTTTTTATTTTGGAATGACATTCAGTTATGCAGTTGTCTCAAACACTTCAAAGCTTTGCAACAGTGTTTGAGGAAGAAATCATCAGCTTAGACATTCTGAATTAATTTGATACTGGCTTTGTAGGACTGGTTTTGAAAGTGTTTTTAAATCTGGACTGTTTTCTTAGAAAAAGATGTTAACAGGACAGATCGAACAAATAAGTTCTATGAAGATGAAGATAATCCAGGACTGATTTTACTTCACGATATTTTGATGACCTATTGCATGTATGACTTTGACTTAGGTAAGTTGTGTCCCTCTGAATGTAAAAACCTTCTTTGCTTCTGATATTCTGATAAGTCCTATGAATAGAATTGAACCTGTAATTATTACAATGCTTTTTGTAAATGTTTTTAAAAAGATTTAATATTTTATAGTATTTAATAATGTAGATAACGTTGTTCAATTTTTCTTCCTCTCTTGAATTTGATGCCTATCTCAGGCATCTGAACTCATCAGTTGTGGTAGGATTGGGAATTTAAGTGGTAGTTTGCCTTCACCATAGACCTACTGTTGTGGGGTTCTTTTGTTGTTTTGGGGATTTTTGTGTGTTTTTTGTTAAGTTTTTGTGGTTTAGGTTTTTATGTGTTAATTTTTTATAGAATTGGAGCAGGCTTGCCTTTCAGAGTTTTAAATGGGTTTGGGTCTTTGGAGCTTGAGTGTTATATATATTTTTAACACTGATAGATCAATAAAAATTATAAGCCAGCTGCCACTGCTGTAATTAAAGCTCAGCATGCTGAACCAGCTGTTTGTAAACATGGTGTTCTTGGGAATATTTTAAAAGCTGCTTCTTGAGAAGTGCGCTTAGTAATCTGTCAAAAATTACATTTTAGTGCATGCATCTGTTGCAGAGGGAAGAGCATATAACATCTTGCTTTAATCGCAGTGTTAATGTGATGGCTAAGTCTTGGCTTCTTGTGAATTGTCTTGGGAGGGAAAAGATACTTGTAGCTGGTTCCTCCTCCACCCCTGGCTGTTGTATACTTCAGAGTTTTTTTGGGTATTCTGTATCAGAAAAATTTTGGGATTCTAAAAACCCACTTCATGCCAGATTTTGAAAAGAAAAAGTAAGAATAAATCTTTAACCTCTAGTAAACATGCTGCAGAGCTGTAGTTCTTGTCAGCTTTTGTTCTCTCTGAAAGAGAGCCTTGATCTTTGGCTTAAAAAAAGAGAAAACTAAAACTGATGGTTTAAACATACAGCTCTGTTTCACCTCTTTCCACATTTCAACATTCATTAATGTGCTGTGAAATTATAGGTAAAAGTAAAGCAGATTCACCATCCACTCTGTTAAAAACATTGTTGAGATGGTTTAAATGTGCACAGTGGATAAGTCTGTTGTTTTATAAACAAGCAGGAATAATGGAAATAGAGTTAATTTGACATAGTAACTATTCAAGCCTTGTATGCATTGGTGCAGTGCTGCTCTTAATCTTTCGGCAGCAGCTTTAGAGGGGTCTGAATAAGGCCACAAACTGCCAGATAGGGGAGGTGACAGAACAGCTGTTCATAGAATGTTTTTCTGAATTAATTCCTTAAGTCTGCATTAATGGAATTGGTTTTATTATTAAATAGACTTTTAAACTGTCTTGAACAGAATTTTCTCTGCATTTACTTTTAGTTACCTGTAGAATTAAATATGTGGGGAATAAAACTTTTTTCTTTTGACCTTTTAATTATTTACCTGTTTGCTGTTACTTATTCTATTTTTCTTCTCACAACTGCTCCATATTTTCAGTTATTGACTCTAATCTCTTTTCAGTTACACAGTTACAATTACATGATGTAATTGTAAGAAATAAAGTCAGCCAACTGAGAAATGTTATGTTGAACCAATCACTGATAATAGATACACACATTATTTGTGTTCTCTTATTTAGGGAGGACAGCAGCAATAGGCTAGTAGATAAGCTGACACTAGCATCAGTGGTAATTGGAAGAGTTGGGAAGAAGAGGAAAAATTACCCGTAAAAATCATTATCCTCTACTTAAATGGACTGTTAATTACAAACAAGAAAGCTGGAAGAAGCATTAAAAACTATAAAAATTTGAAAAACTCTTTTTATAGAACTAAAATTTTATAGCTGTTTGTAAAAATGATATGCTTTAGTGGGCATTTCCTTCTCCAGTTAAATGAAAGCTTTTCTTGAAAGTGTGTGAGCACTTTTTAGGTGGTATGAACTTTATTCACCACTTCTAAGCACAAAACCTAAAAGCTCTTCCTTGAATCAGATCTAGATATGTGTTGCTTTTGTGCTTCTTGCAAGCAATACTTTGCTATTAATTCCCTTTCTCACTTTGATAGGTCGAATTCTTTGTTGTTGGTTACACAGATGGTCTTAGGCTTGGGTGTATTTAAAGTACAGTCCAAATAGAAGAGTCCCAACTTCCTTAAATAAAGGAATCTTTAAAGCATATTCAGTGACAGAAAAAAAGAAGTGTGAAATGCAAAGTTTTCTTCATAAGAACTGTTGCACCATGTTCTCCTGGAATTGCAACTCAACATCTCTTTAAATGAATTTGAGAAGAAAATGTTCATTTGGGGGTGGGAGGGAGAGTGGGAAGATATTTAAAAACTTGAAACGTCTAGAAGAAAGTAACCAAGTACAAATAGAAAGGAGACTATATGCAAGTTTGTATTTGTGATGGTGCAAGGTATAGACTTAATCTTAAAAATATCAATATATGCTCCTGAGTTCTAAATAGGAATGTTTTCACTAAAAATCTATTGTGTACAAACTCAGTTTGCACATATTTTAACAACTACTAGAACAATGTGTTTGCTTTACGTTCTCTTTAGATTGGCCGAAATGGCTGATAAATCTTATCGGATCTGCTGGATGTCGGTGCCTATTAATACAAATTTGTCTTTACTGGTAGTTGAATTGGAGAATTATAGTATCTGTATGTGCTAACATTTGTTTCACTCAGTCATTCATCACACTTGAAAAATTACTATTTAACTGCTAAGTTTAAACTCCTATTTGCTTTTTCCCCCCCTCTCCTTTTTCTCCATCAAGGTTACGTGCAGGGGATGAGCGACTTGCTGTCACCTGTCTTGTATGTTATGGAGAATGAAGTAGATGCCTTTTGGTGCTTTGTATCATACATGGATCAAATGGTAAAATGAGGCTTTTTTAGCCGACCTAAACAGATAAGCTACAGATGGTATTTGGGGTTAATTTTACTTTATAATATAATTTCACAGGGTTTTTGAATTCTTTTAAAGCAGGCATTTTGTTTGGAGTCAATGCGCTCTTGTTGATTGAGGTTATGGTGGGTTTCCAATAGTATTGCTGTACAATACAGACATATTTGGCTCCTTAAGAATTCCAAAGTAACCATCACTGACAAATTTATGTTTATCTGGCGTCCTCAAGCAGGATTTTGTTCAGAATAATGGTTTCATGTTATACCTGCCTTTTGGCTTTTGTTAAATGCAATTTAGACTTCCCACAAACTGAAACTTTTATTACTTGTGCATGTGGCAAAAGAGTGTGTGACTGATATGAAAGTAAAAGAAAATTTGGGTTTTTTTTGTTTGAGTGCAGTCATGCTGCTTAGAAGTATAGAGCCTATGCAGATTTAAACTATCATTTATTACATACAAAAATGTTAGCAAAGAAATACAGTTCAGTGCTTTAGTTAAACTTCTCAGTAAAAGGCAGACATTTCATTAGCTAGAAGTACAGTTAAATTATCCATATGTTAAAAACCTAAAGGGTGAGAACCACTGTTGCAATAACAAAACTTCTTTAAAAATAGCTGCAAATCTCAAAATTGAGTTAATAAAAATTATAGTGCTAATGTTTTATTCCATACAGCATCAGAATTTTGAAGAACAGATGCAGGGTATGAAGACACAACTCATTCAGCTGAGTCATTTGCTTCGTTTACTAGACAGTGGATTTTGCAGTTATTTAGGTAGGTGTATTATTCATGCACAGTAACTGAAACAGCTCCCTGGATTCTGTTCCTTACCAGTCTAAATATAATTCCAATATTATATGAGTACAGGACTTGTAACTTTATAATGCCTAAAAGATTTCAATAATTGCTCCATGCTTATTGAAAAAACAGGGTCATCCTGTTACCAATTTTAAAAATATGCTATACTCTGGCAAATATCTTTGATCCTAGAAAGGGGCTGCCATCTTAAAAATTAGTGGTGTGAGCACATACCTGTAAAGTGTGGGGTTTATTTTTTCTTTTCACCTGTTGTCTGAACCAAATTTGATGCTTCTGAAATGTCACACTCTTATTCCTAGAATCTCAAGACTCAGGCTACCTTTATTTTTGCTTCCGGTGGCTTCTTATCAGATTTAAAAGGGAATTTAGTTTTCAAGATATTCTTCGACTCTGGGAGGTAAGGAAATATTTAATCACACAAACTCCAGCAGTTTTTGGACTTCAGAACAAAAAGCATGGATCATTTTGCAAAGTGTTTAATACTCTGATAAATTTAAAAAAAAATTAGTACAATGATCTGAGGACAAGTGAGCATTTCTTATGTCTTTTTAGCCTGAAGAACAACTTGTGAAGTTAATGAAAAAATACTTACTAGAGCTGGTTTGGATAAATTGGCTTTTGCAAAAAGATTTGGACAAGAGCCTTCAATTGAGACTCTTAAGTGAAAATATTAAGTGGAGAGTACCAGTTAACTGTTAATGGAAAACAGCTCATGATAGAAGAAAGAACATTTGTTTGATTAATTCCTTGGTATTGGTGATTCTTTATAGATGAAGTGGAATGAAGCACTGTCAGGGTAGTTTGTGTTAGCCAAAATCATGTGGAGGATGGTGTCAGGAGATCGTTAATCTTGATGGCAAGGCTTTGTGATGCCAAATAACATTACATAAAACATAAAAATGTTGAAGTTCTGATAATTCTGGGTTAATGAGATCTTTTTTTTATTTAGGTGATCTTGGGATCAGATGGAATAATTAAGATTAGCTAATATTTTTGTCTTTAATTTTTTGTTCCGAGAAAACTGAGAGCTGTGTCAACAGTACAGGTTTATTGTCCAAGATGCATTTAACCAAGGGCACAGTATTCACTGAAAACTCAGAAGAGAATAAATGTTCAGATGAACAGAGGGAGTATTTTCTAGGACGTAATATCACAGGTGTTGGGGAACAGAAGGGTAATGAAAAGAACTGGGCTGAGATGCATAAAGTTTGTACCATAATAAAAAATAATGTTGTTTCTGGTGTGATGAAAAATAATGTTGATACTTTTATTCACTTTTTCCACTAATGAAAAAGGAGTCACATAAAGAGGAGGACCAGTATTTAAAACTGTCTAAAGTAAATATTTTTTAGTTATTTTATCATCAGTTGGTGGAATTTACTGTCATAGAGTATTGAGGTGGTATTTCAACCAGGTGACAAAAAAGTTTATGGATAACATTAATAAATAAGGAAACTAATATGTACAAAACCAGAAGAATTCTCTTATTCCAAGGTATAAATGATAATGATTTGGGAGGGGAGATGCACTCATCTCTTCCATCCGGTATTATGTTGTCTTCTCAGTATTTTTTTAAAGCCTAATTTTTCATTTTAAGTTGATGACAACAATATTTTTATTTATAGTTTATAGTCCCAGGCTAGCATGTTCTTATCACCTCTTCTTTAATGTGCATATATGTGTTGCACGGTTGGACACGAAGAATCAGGGGCTCAGGTCAGGTCACAGAGCCACCAAGGCCGGGCAGAGAGAAGAAGAGCCTAGTCTCTCTTTATTCTTACATTTATATACCTTTTTACAGACAACTATGGATTGGACAATGAGGTTACCACCTCTCCAATTCCATAGGTAAGGAACACAGTCCATCAACCTTCTCCACCTTCGGGAAAGGAATGAAAAACAATATTCAATGTACAAAACAATCCTTGGCCAGTTAGCAAAACATGGACTATATTTACATACAATCTGTGAGAACCTTTGCCACCAATTATAAACACTGCACTTTGTAAAAATCAGGGCGACGTATATGTGTGCATACAGAAAAGAAACACGCTTTATTTCTCTCTCAAGTATTTTTTTTCCTCTCTTAGGAAGACAGTAGAAACCTGTTGATATATGATAGTCTTGTAAGTTCCTTATAGCACATCATAATGTATCTTTATTACAAGTATTCCATTTCTTTGCTAGGAGATGTGGAATGGGAAAGGGAATATCTTGTTTTCCTTTTTAAAACAAAGTAATTAAGGCATTATGTTGATGTTTTTATGCGAAGGCCAGTGTCACCTTGATCAGTCCAGCTTACAGGGAGTTGTTTCTTCTCCTGTGCAGAGCCATGCAGCTCCACTGGTATCAGTGAAGTAAGTGGTATTTACAAAGGCAAGCTATAGGCACAGGAGGCCATTTCCCTTTATAGAGAAATTTACTACTTTTTTGGATATTTGGCAGAGCAAACTCACATGCTGTTTTGTAATGGCACATGAATTGAGGGAATCCATTTGAAGGCAATATTACGCTCTGACATACTTGCAGAGCGTAGAATGGGACGAAGGAGAGCTACCATCTGAGATTGCAGTCCCAGGTTCCAGGACTTCTGGGGCTTTTTCTGTCTAATCTGTTAATTTCAGGGTTCTTGTAGCTCTCTTTCTGTCCTCTGACTTGTATGAACCACTAAGTTAGCATCAGACACTTTTTCCCTGTTCCCACTGGCTTAATGACTTCCAGTGTTTTATCACAAAAAAGGAATGAGAAAGATTCTTCACTGGTCTGGTTTCTCCCATCTTCATTCACTTTGGAGATGGGAGATACCAGTTCTCATCATCTGGAGTAGAGACTAACTCCAGGCCTTTGCACTTCCTGAGCAAGAGCTGTCATCAGATTGTGGTAGAAAATGTAAGTGGCTTGTCATTGCTCTGTGACAGTTGCCTGTGATAGAGAGGTGACATTCCACCTTGTGTGGATAAGCTGAGACATGTTGTGAGTGCAGTTATTTGCAATGTTACATGCAGTGCCTTTTGTGTGTGGGTTAAACTGCTCTGTCTGTGGATGGGCTTACTTACAGCACATTTTAGCAGTGCCTCCCAAACTCAGCCCAGATAGCCTACTGACCCACTGCTTAGCTGTCCCAAAATTGAGAGGAGTTCAGTCCCTCCTTGACACTGGAGAGACAGGCAATATCACCTGGTAATTCCATCCAGCTCTTAATCTTTTGTTTGCTCAGTGGGTGGCTTAGAAGAAACCCAGGAGAAAAGTTCTGTAACAAAATTGCAACTAACTCACACCCAGCTCCAGTGTTATTCTAGTACCACTCACCTAGTAGCATAAAGCCAGAATGACTTGGGAATAAGTTACTTTACATACATTGGTTACGAATATTCATGGCTGCTGAGGTAGCACTAGAGCAAATGGGTCCTTACTTGTATAGCTTTATCAGAAAGAAGAAAAAAAGAGTTATTGCTCTTTATTTTTATATTTTTTATATTTTTACTTTCATGCTTATAATTTAAATGCTGCTTTTTCTTCCATCCTTCCAGCATGTTGTGCTGCTGCTGTTATGCATTTACATACATAACCTTAAGTGCATGCTGTGCTCCAGACTTTGAAAGGTTTATCAAAAATGGTAGCAAAATGTATGGATTTTTTTTGCAGCAACTTGATGTTGAACCAAATCAATGCACAATTGTCAATATGTCCTTCTTATGAAGTAGGAGTAGAAGAACACAGTAGTGTGTAGACAGACTGTGTTTGGTAGATTATGGGCATTTTCATTCAATTATTATTTTTTATCAGCCTATTTGCATTCCAGTCTTTTTCCTGGAGTGAGAGAATGCTTTAACAGAATATTGGTTGTCTGTAAAAGATGCAAAATTTAATTTCTGAGCTGAATCTTAATTGAAACATTCAAGATTAATTGCACCTTATTTTGGGTGAACTTGGTTTGGATATCTTTGGGATTTATGCAGTTCTGTTTACAGGTTTCATGTACTAGTGATGAAAGTTGAAGTATAAGCTCTTGCTCAGCTTTAAGGCTCTATTCCTTCAATAATGATGAAAAAAGTATTTTGCTGATGAAGTAATGAATTTTCAGGAGTCTGATTTCTTACCTGCCTTTTTTGAGAGTAAATCTGTTGTCTTATATCCCTTTATCTGTCAGGGCAATTTGTGCAAGCAAATTTTTGCTTCTTTCTACTTTTGTTGGCAAAATTGTTCTCCAGCTTTCTGCCCACCACACGTGTTCTTTTCAAATGCTTTTATTTTAAAGGTTTTTCCGAATGTACTGAAATAGGGTATTAGTACTGAGGTTGCACTTCTCAGTCCCAGTGAACTCAAGAGTGATTAATTGTCTCCTCCATTGGGACCAAAAGCCAACGAGTCTTCAGTCAGAAAGGAATACCCACCCACCCCCAGTACCTGCATGTACATGTCTTTGGGTTCTCATGGTGGTGGGATTTGGAACAACTTTAGCACCTCATTTATAACCATTAGAACCTTTTGAAGGTATTGCTGGGCATGACACACTTCTGCCAATTCACACTTAATGCAGATACTCTAAGCCACACAAATGATTTGTTAGCTTCAGTTACTTCTGTTTCACATGAGCTGAGGCAGAGCACACGTTCACAAGACCACAGGCTCAAGCAGCTTAGTAGCATTGTAGTGGACAATGTCTTAAGAACCAGATAAGCATTTGGTGACTCAGACTTGCAGTTGTCTCTAAAGGGCCAAAAGTAAAATTCCAGATAATTGTACAAATACTTAGTTGCTTTCAAAAATAGCTTATTGTTAGTTAAGTGATTTGGCTGGAGGACTTATTTTCTAAGAACTACTTTTCTTTTCAGAGGAAAAGTGTAAGCATTTCAAATGTGGATATTTTTGTGTTTTAACAGGTCATGTGGACAGAATTGCCTTGTCAGAATTTTCATCTTCTCCTTTGTTGTGCTATCCTAGAATCTGAAAAACAGCAAATAATGGACAAGCACTATGGCTTTAATGAAATACTAAAGGTACCAAATTCTTATGCATTATTGTGCTGGTTTTGACTGCAGTAGAGTTGTCTTCCTAGTGGCTAGTATGGGGCTGTCTTTTGGGTATTAAATAAACTATTAACTTTTTGGAGTTAATGCAATATGATTGTGGTGTATGTTGGGGGAAGAAAAGGTGCGTACTATCTTCTGAAGGGTTAAATGTCAACTGAATGTCTATCCTGCAGGCTTTCAAAATGGTTTATTGGATGTCTGTGTTTAGTGATAAGATCATTAATAGATTGAAAATGGTTCTCCCCTCAGACTACTGCTTATTATATTTAATACTAATTTTTGCTTTTTCTTCTATGATCTAATTTATCATCTCTGAAGATGTGAGCTGCTGGGGGAAGTACATAGGAGGGCTGGATAGTTTGTCACATTTAGAGGTATCATGGATTCCTCTTGCAGACCTTGGATGCTGGTGAAAGGCAGCTGTTCCATACTGTATCTTTGAGTAGCCATTTCTCAAAGCTTATAGACTATGTCATGCATTTCACAGCTGAAGGGGCAGGCTAATAAGGTGTGTGGTAGTTTGAAAGTAAATCAGTGAGAGACTCAAAATCAGAACTACAATTTAATAGAAAAATGCAATAATGCAAAAACACCTACAGAGTCAGAATACAACCTGACACCCTGTCGGTCAGGGTGTTGGTAGTAGTCCACTTAGAAGGTGGCTGCAGCCCTCTGGGAGTGATAGATGTGATTCTGTTGAAGCAGTGATCCTGTGAAAGGTGTAGCACTCCTCTGAAGGTCCAGTGGTGGTGTAGAAGGGTCTGGTCTTCCTCTGGGAATCCAGTGGAAAAGCTGACTTGTGGTGTTTCAAATCCTAGTTTACATGCAGATAGGGATGCATTGGTTCCTCCCCCTGGGCGGGGCATCTCACAATGGGATGATGGAGTTTATCAGTGGGACTCAATGGCCCATTAACTGCAGCCATTAGGGATGAGCAAAGTAAAGTGCCCCACCTGGCTCTAACGACTGGCCCATTAGAAAACATTCTGGGGCCATCAGGGATGAGCCAGGACCACTGCCCCACCCGGCCCCAACATCCCATGAAGATGGTGATAGAATACATACCAGTGTAACCTAAGACAAGGTGATACTTATTAGCAGTGCAGTACAGTATTAGTGTATTTTGGGTAAAACATAGTTATTGTCTCTCACTATGCCTTCTGAATCTATTTTTAGCATATCAATGAACTGTCTATGAAAATCGATGTGGAATATATACTCCGCAAAGCAGAAGCAATTTCTCTGCAGATGATGAATTGCAAGGTAAAGATATCTGTCTACTGTGAATGTTTATAGACAGTAAAAGTATGTAGTTAGCTGTAAGTGTTCATGTCTAATTTGTGAAATAACTGAATGCCTGGCTACAGTAAGGCATGCTGTGTAGCTATGCAGTGCCTAACTTTGAAAACTCTGTAAGCAAGAGTGATTGATTTTATAGAGTAATACTGCTCACTGGGGGAAAGCTGAATTGTACTTTTTGGTTGTGATTTCTCAACTCTCACTAGGTAGCCTCACTCCAAGAAATTTGATGTTCTGTGTGCTTGAGGAAAACTAGTTGAAAGGTGCATTGCATTGAAAACATGCCAGATTTATTAGGCAAAAACTAGTGAGTTACTCAAAACTAATTTCAGTAACATGAAGTGTAATTATAATAGTTGGTTAGACTTTTATTTTTGTAATAAAGAGTATATTGTTAATCAGGAATTGATTCCTGAGTGTGTTCCCTTTGCTGTCTCTTTGAAAAGCAGGTACAGAAAATGGTAACTGTAATGTAAGTATTGCTGAGAGCGATCCTTTCAGTGCAGCTAAATTCAGATGAATGATTGCTCTGATGAATGAGAACTGGGAATGCAGGATGGACAGAGGGAACTTTGTTGTTAACTTTTTGCATTTAATTACAGTGATTTTTAATATTTCCCCTGCCGCCTCCTTTCTAGGAATTGCCTCAAACAGTCAGTGAGATTCTGGGGATAGAGAACAGTTCAGTAACAACGAATTCAGATACTGGAGAGGGTGAAAGTGCAGCTGAGTTGAGTTGTCTGATGTCGCTATATCAGAGTATCCCAACACCTGGAATTGCTGCCAATGGGACAAGGGACAGCGCTCAACAGGCGGCTGAGACGCAGAGCCTGACGCCTGATTAATTACACTCGCTCACATTGCAGAAAGACTTTTACTGAGCACGTTTCCTTCCAGCACTTGAGAGATGGATATTTAAATGTGGTATTGATTAAGCTTTAAGGTTGTGAAGAAAATCTGTACTGTAATGCTTTTGCATTAAAGCTTTACAACATGACTCAACTATTTTTGTAGTTTTTTCTACCAAAATAGCCTTTTGTTTTCAATAACATTCCTTAATATTTTTGTAGCCAAGTGCATTTTCTTTTTGCTGGTAAACTGGAAATGGATGGTGATTAAGAATGAAAGAAATTTCTGCATTTGCTGAGCTTTCACACTTACTCATCTAAGACAGCGTGAGCTGTTTGATTTGAGCAGATTTACAATATGCCAGCTGAAGCTGCTGTACAAAATTTTCAAGCTGAAGCGATGCTGATGTGCTAAAGGAGGATTCTTTTGTAAATGGATTTTCCCTATCTCAAATGTTTACAAAAATACTTCTAAGTATTTGTTGCTGGTTGAATGTAGATTTGAAATGGACATTCATACTTGCACAGTTTAATGTCCAAATACTGAATTTTGTGTAATTGGGAGTGGATGAACAGTATATTTTTACATTAACAAATCTTCACTTTATATATACATATATATTTACACACATACACGCACTATATACACAAATGTTTGTGAATACTAAAATGGATAGTCATATTTTCAATATCTGAATAAACTTGACTGTTCATTCATATGAATCAGTTTGACCAAATTAATGCACAGCTCCAACCTGGGCTCTTTTTCAAAACTTTTCTAACTGAAGGTAACTTTCATGTGAATACATTCAGTCCTACACTTGATGTAATTTTGCAATTGATATCTTGCAAACTTTACTAATGTTCATATTTGCTAATATATTAACTGATCAATTAACTACTTACACTGTTTTTATGGCAACATTATTTGGAGAATTAGTAAGCAGGTTATAACAAAGCCAACCAACAAAACCACACACCAAAATAGTAATCACAATTAACATTAATGCATTTTTTTGTATCTGCAAAAGGCAGTGAGTTTATTCCATGCCATGCTGATGTCCTTTGACGTTATGTGATATTTAACATAACTGATTAAGTGCATTTATTATTTGGTAACTGTTGTACATATATAAAATAAAAGTCAAAGCTGATTTAGTGTTTTTAATTAAATCATATTTAGAGAAAAAATCTAATTGTCTGGTTGTTAATGTAAGAACATGAGACAGAGGGGAGAGCTAGTGGTTAGTCCATGGATATGACATTTTGTGGGTAATGAAGGGCTGTGGGAGTTTCTGCTTGTTACTAGAGTGGAACACGCCTTTCCTCTCAAGCTAGTTGAAGTGTGGGATATGGCAGAGCTTTCTTTTCTTGTGGAGTAGTTTACTTTTACAAATGTTATTTGTGCCATCTTAAGCAAATACAAGTAATACAAAAGGCTTTAATAGATAAATCAAGTTGTTACAATAATTTGGGAGTCGATTCAAGTTCTCTCACCAGTTGTGAGCAAACACTGGACAGCTGAATCAGTACAGATTTTGGTTTTAATATCGTCAATGTGTTATCTCTTATCAGTTAATAAGAACTTGAGTCCTATGCGGTGCAAGTCAAGGATTCACAGCTCAGTGTTATCTATAGCCTTTCATTTCCGCCCAGGAAATTACTGTGAAGCATCATGTCTTTGTTCCCTGGTGAGCATTGTATTTCTGGGCAGTTAATTTAATGTGACATAGAATACAGAAAGGCATTAGAACTTAGATATTCAACACTTTGGTTCAAAGATATTAAGCAAGTTAGTTTCAGTATTTTTTGGAGCACCTAGTTCACTTTGAAGTGTACTTGCAAAATGTTTTTCATCAAAAATTATGTTAAATGAAACTGAAAGGAGGAGGGAAATGTCTACAACAGAGATGCAGTGGGCAAGCTGTCAGTTAACTGTGCATGGTCCTTAGTTATTCAGGATGTGCAGCCACAAAGAACTGTATGCAAGATACGAAGATCTCAACACCGTAACTGACAGAAGATGAATATTCAAATGTTTAGGAAAAGCATATTTAAGTGGATTTCTGTAATTTCTTAGAATTAGAGCTGTGGCTGCTAAGAAAATTACCAGCCCTTAAAATAAAGTTTGCCTTTCCTTTTTGGGTATAATGGTTCATCTTTTCCCTTTTGTGGCAGGACGTTTACCCCACTACATCCTCCTCCTGCGTGCCACAGATAATGGGTGCATAAAGAGATAACCCAAGGGCAGGAGGGCCCAGCAGGAGTCATCTCTGGCACCAGAGGGCTCAAGCCTCAGCTAAGAATTAACATCTTAGTCTGCAGAGCTGATGGAAGGAGAGCTAAAAGAAAAATTACTGACTAGAGAGTCATGGTTTTACACTATAAAAGATACACAAGCTAACACTGAGGCAGAAATCTCTCACACCCTAAAAGTGTTTGAAGCTTCTCCCTGAAGTCTGGATGCAGACTTCGTGGTTACTTCCCCGGGGATTGAGGGAAAGGATCTTGATGTGCAGCACCAACAAATTGGATGGTAAGATACATTGAATCCTAAGCTTATACTATTTCTTCGCTAGCTGTAACTGAAAAAGGTACCTTATCGTGCACTGGATATTATCTACTAGTAGTCCTTCTTTTTGTTTTATTCCTGTGTAGTATTGGTTTGCTTTCAAGTCTTATATCTGTTAGTTTCCCCGTCTATTAATAAATTATTCATTCTATAATAGACAGAATCAGTCATCATTAAAAGAACTTATACACGAGAGTGGGTTTCAGGGTGCTGGCCGCCTCAATAAGGTTACTACCTACTGCCAAGGCCTGGGCAGGAGGCAAGGACTAATCTAACCTCCCACATCCATTCGTGCCACCTTTGTATTCAGCACTTGGATGTCAATGATGAGAAGGTTGCCTGTGAGTTAACAGCAGCTGCTGTGGAGGGCTCGGAGTAGGTAGGCTTGCTCAGCTTCCCAACGAGATGAAAGGCCCCTTGCAGCATTCATTATCTGTAGTTTCCTTCCTGCTGCCAGGAAGGAATCTTCCACCGAACTATTCTTGATTGTTAGGGATGGATTTAGTCTCAGTGAAGACTACAAAAACGCTGTGAGAGGCCTTAATCAGGGTCATGATGGCTGAAATGCTATGAAATGCTGTGGATTGAAGATTCAGGATGTTTAAATTTCTTTTGTATATGAATGACTTAGATTGCTCAGAATTAATGAATATTAACTAAACCAGAACACTGGTTACAGTTGTCAGGCCATAGATGAGGCAATACTTGCTTAATTCCTGCAAACCTGTTTTGTTTTTTAATGGTTGACACTAATAATTATCCTCTGTGGGTGAGGTTTAAAACTTCATATTTTTCAGTCATAGCAGTTTTCCAGTGTTATCTGTTCCAAGGTAAAAATTACATTTATGTAGTTCTTTCAAAGACTTTTTTTTTTCTCGTTTTGCCTGTTTGGACAATTTTATTTGTTTTGAAATTACATTATTGAGCTTATTTTCTTCTGTTTGTGGGCAAGATGATAGATTACAAAATGGAGAAATGGAAACAGCTTACAAAGCAGAGGTGGAAGTTTCTTGGACATTGGGACTAATGTGAATGTTTATGAAATGGTTTTGATACTGGGAGGTTAAAAACTATAAAAAGATGATTCTAAGTTACCCACAGTCATCACTTTAAGCTTCAGTTACATTGAGTAGTGCCTGTCCTGTTCAACCACAGTGACTGTGTTTGTACCCAGTGAATGTCGTAGCCAGTGGCCTTCAAACCCGTGTTGGGTTTGGAGGTTTTGTATTGGTTGTTGCAGATAATCTTTCTAATGAATTTAAGGCTATGTATATGTTACAACAGGTCCTGATTGCTTTGAGAATTAGATATAGAAATAGTGTGATATTGATTGTATTAGCAATGTTTTAGTTTTGATCTGTAATTTAATTCAAATTAAGGTGTTAATGTTCAACAGAGCCCAGTTTTGTTGCTAACAAGATTTTCCTTAAAACCTTTACATTTTTCTATTGGACAGTTTTAAAATGCTGATAGTTCCTTGATGCCTTTTTCCTGGTCTTAGGAACTAAAAGCTCAGACAGTATTTTAATAGGATCCCATTCAATGTGTTGCTTCACTCAGGTGACACGCATCGCAAAATGTCCTCCCACCCCCCAATTGAGTATACAATTAAAGACCTTACACATTAGCATATCTAACAAGAGGGCCCAATAAGGGGGCTGGGGTGGGCTAACTTCTAGTTTACAGAATCTGTCCTGCTAGGGGACCTTGAGTGCTTACGACAACAGAATGTTTGGACTTCTAACTCTACAGTTTCTGGAGTGTTTAGTCTCCTGGCCTACTGGACACCCACCAAGAAACCAGGCTAAATTATCTCACCTAAAGCATCACAAGTATGCATGCTAATACTTGTGGATATAGGGAACTGTGTAAAAGGTATTTAAGAGAAAAAGCAAAAAAATCCTTCAGGTATCAGCCTCATTAATTATACTCTTTAGTTTTTTCTCACACATTACTTGACAAAATTCCTTGGCCCCAGTCAGCCAAACTGCAAGGAACTGGTTTTCTCATTACTTTCAAATATATTCTTGAGCACCAAATTAAAGCTCCATTGATGAAACTTTTCAGAAACTGGTAAGAAGTGTTCTTCTAGCTTCAAGTTTTTGAGATAATATTTTAGTTCAAAATATGCGAGGTACTTGTTCCTCACTAGTCTAGATTATTTGTTCCTCACTAGTTTAAATCATTTTTTGTTACAAGACAGTCGCCTAACTTGAAAATAAGATTTTATTTAAAATAATTTAGGATTCAGAATTTGGATTATGAACTAGTTTTGGTACCACTATCATGTTTTGTGCATACTGCTGTGATGCAAATGAAGCCTTACCAAGTATGGTGTCTTGGTTTGAAAGACAGGTGTCTGTTAAGGAAGGCAGGAGCCTCCCTTGGAATGGGAAACTGTAACCCCTCTCCCTCCGAATTATTATAAATTTGAAATCAAGAGGCTCTCAGGCAAAGATATGGGAATAGGAATAACAGTTCTTTACTAATATCTAAAACACAGCTAACAAATAACAACTATGGCGTTAACCAACAAACAGAACAAGAAACCCAGTGGCAGCCTGCTTGGCTTCAGGCACTTTTCCCTTTGGTGCAGTTCCAGTCACAGCCTGCAGGGGGCGCTCCGGGTGCGGTGGTTCTTTCACGGCTGCAGGGGGCGCTCTGGGTGTGATGATTCCCTGGTGACTGCAGGGGGCGCTCTGGTGTGAGCTCAGGTAGCACAATAGCAATGGCAGTTGCCCGAGGAAGAGAGGGATGGAGGAGAGCCTTTGTCTCACAGAACCTCGGGGGGCGGCTGGTGTCAGTGCCACAGCAGGATCCTCGGACACAGCGAGCTGGGACAGCAGGAGGTCCCGGCGTGCAGGGGGAGCCCAGTTACAGTGTAGCAAAAAGAACTCGGAGGGGCGTGGAGGAGCGGGGAAGAGACAGGCTGGTGGCAGGCAGCTCGGCTCCCGATGCGGGGTAGAGGGAAAAAAACTCACAGCAGAAAGACCGGCAGCTCCGTGCTGGCTTCTCAGTGGCCGTGGGTTCAGCAGACAGCAGCTCCAACCATCTGGCTCTCAGGGTCCCGAGCAAGAGAGCAGCCCTTCCCCCGCCCTTGCTTTTTCAGTTCCCAAAATCTCGAGTTGTCCCCTGCTTCCGTGAGAGGGATTCTGCCCCGCCCTGCCAAGGAGAAAGGCCCTAGCCATGTCCTTTGTTCTCTTAAGTACCCAGCCATTAGTCCCTTAGCAACCCATGGGAGAAAAATTCCTGAAGAAAAAAAACCCAAAAAAAACTAGATCCAAACTCCAACATAGGGGGTTGAATTTCTGTAGGTAGGAGCTATGTTTATTCAAACCATTCTCTGTTGGACAACAGAGATGCCAGTGCTGAAGAGGTTAGTGACATTTTAAAAGTGCTTTTGTGAATTGATTCAAATTACAAATAGGATTGGAAAAAAACAATTAAGTGGGTCGAGTACAGAATTAACAATTTGCTCATGTGTTAACTATTCCGCAGACTTGATTCTAGTCGTTGCATTGATGCAACTTAAAACTGAAGTTTGGTCTGTGGGCTGCAGAAGAATGACTGGTAAAAGTTTAACCTGTGGTTGGCTAAATATCTTAAAATATATTTTTCAAGTCTGTTGCATGTTTTTTCTGAATGTTTAGTCGGTGTCTGCTGCCATCTCTGTGTGAGAACCATGTCAGTGCTTGTCCTTACAAGAAAAATTCCATGAGCTGCTCTGTGGTGGCTGGGTTTAAAGCAGGAAATCTGAACCCTTGGTTCTGTCTGTGCAATTATGTCTAGCTTGGTAGTTGATGTGACTATGAGCTTTGTATATGAGCACTGATAAGGTGATGAGACACAGATACATAACTGAGCATTTACAGACAGATTTAATATGTGTGTGATACTATATTTGATTTGAAGATGATTTCAAATGATTTTGGGTTTTTTTATGGTATTAAAAGATAAGTTGTGTTTCACATTTAGTGGAACTTCAAAATGTGCTATTCAATTAAGTGATATTATTGCAGTGCAGGCCTTGGATAAACTAAGCTTGAATTTAATTTTTCATTCAAGTGAGGAGTTTATTCTTAAACATTTTTTAGAGAATGTGTCTTATTTTTTCATGTTAAATCACAATATCTTTGGCACAAATTGAATTTTTCAGATGAATTGCAAACAAAAAATACATTGTAGGATGTCACTTTTTGCCTCATCCAAAATGAATTTCACAGTTGAATCAAATATATATTTCAAACTTTCTATGTAATGCAAATAAATAAAGTCTTCTAGATGGGTTTTGTTTTGAAAGAATTCAGTTATAGTATATATAGTATATACCCTACCCTAACATTAGCTCTTAGACTGTTTCTACAGGTGTATCTTGCTATTAACCAACCACTGCAGAGCCTGGTATGCAGAGCTTAAAGTGCTGCTCAGGCTACAGCAGTTCAGCAAAAGGTGGTCACTTGTTTCCTCTCAGAGTGTTGTTGGCCCTGGCCAGCAGCCAAGCACTCACCCAGCCCCTTGCCTATTCCCCTCTTCTATGGGATGGGGAGAAAACAGAAGGAAGGCAGGAAGGCTCATGGACTGAGGCAATGACAGTTTAACAGGAGAAGCAAATGCAACTCCCACAAGGAAAGCACAGAGATGATTTTGTGCTCTACTGCCCATTGGCATGCAGGTGTCCAGGCACCTCCTGGAAAGCACGATCTCACCACAGGTTCCTTGGAAAGATAAACACCATGACCATGAATGTTCCTGCTTCCTCCTCCTTTCCCTGAGCTTTTATTACGGAGCACAGTGGCATGTGGTGTGGAATGTGCATTTGGTCAGTTTGGGTCAGTTGTCCTGGCTGTGACTGCTCTCAGGCCCATGCCCACCCCCAGGAGAAGCAGCCAGGGAACCTCAGTGCTGTGCAGTGTTCAGCAGCTGAAACCCTGCTGTGTTACCAACACTGACCCAGGCACACACACAAACACATCACCATATGGGCTGCTATGAGGAAAGTGAGCTCCATCCCAGCCTGACCCCTTTGGTGGGATCATTCTTGGTGGTGTCTGAGATCATATTAGGGAAAAATCCTTGCTCTATTGAAGAAGACACTTTTAAAGCACCCATCTAGACCTGGTGAAAAAATCAGTTCTACTGCATACGAGCAACTGGTATCCAGATGTTCTGCTTTGCTTGCCAAAACTCAGTGAGATGCAGCACCAGAAATTTTCCCAACACACTCTTGGTGTATGAATTGGTCCAGGTGACCTTTAGGTTCCATCAGTGCGTGCCACCTTTGGGCATTGGCCTTGGAGAGCTTCCACACACTCCTCTGGTTTTACTGTTAAAATAAGTGATGCAGGAGAAGAAGAAAGTCTTTAAAGTACAAACTTTTGGGTTAAGGGACT
This sequence comes from Eopsaltria australis, assembly GCA_034509425.1. Classification (NCBI taxonomy): domain Eukaryota; kingdom Metazoa; phylum Chordata; class Aves; order Passeriformes; family Petroicidae; genus Eopsaltria; species Eopsaltria australis. The sequence goes on along the minus strand of JAVTVJ010011395.1, from coordinate 17,786 downwards.
TGATAACTCCTCAAGCAACAAACAGTACAAGTACTGTGACCAAAAGTGGCAATCCCAGTTCTTTGTACTCTGCCCTGGGCTGCTACACCTTTTATGCCATTTTGATTGACTTGTGCAGCATATGGTGAACAACATAAAGGAGCTGATAAATTTCAGACCTAAATTATCTTAGCCAGATCAATCATACCACATGTTTTTTCATCACGTGGTGAATACCTGTAAATATACATACAACAAGTTTGTGAAAATTCCAGATTTGCAATATCAGAAGGCACTTTTTAAAAAGCTTGTCAATAACTGATTAGCTACAGTATCTCCTGTTGGAAGGCATGTCTTGTGCTAGATGCTTGTCTAATCCATTTGCAGGATACCTTTGGAGGTCCTGCACCCTATTATGCAAACAAGTTTCAGGTGTTTGTGGATTTCCAGGGCAGATGGAGTGATTGCATGCAGCTGGAGATTTTCTGTAACTTCTGACTTCCCTCACATGAGGTCTGCTTCCCCTGGTGATTGTGCAGCTGGTTATCCGTAAGCAGCCCCCTCTGCCCCAGCATCTGTTTAAATTTTGTAACCATTACAGCATTTCTGAGGTAGGTATGGTCTGGGAATTTACAGGTGGGCTCTAGGAGCTCATGTGAGGCTTTTGCTAAATAGTCTAGGTGTGAGGATAGGTACTTGAGGCTCTCCCTTCCATTTAGCAGTGAACTCACCCCTTTGTACAATCTATTACTTTCATCTGAACCTGTTTTCCTTATCTCTCTTGTGAGAATGTTATGAGAGACAATGCCAAATGCTACACTACAATCAAGATGAATGATGTGCATTGTTTTGCCTTGGTCCACAGGACTGTCATAAGAGGAAATGAAATTTGCTTGACTCAATTTGTTCTCAGCAAATCTGTCTTGACTTTAATCATCTGTTATCTTCTGGATCTTTACAAATAATTTTGGTACTTCTGTTTTCTCAAACAAATGAAATTAGACTGGTCTGTAAATCTTCAGCCCTTTTTCCTCCCCATTATCTTCTTGGAGATTGACATAATTTTGGCCTTTTCCCAGTCTTTTGTCACTTGTCCTTCCCCATAGTTCTTAAAACAGTTATTGATGGCAGAGGTTTAATGAGCCTCCTCTTTATGTGGTTTCTGTGCTCTCATTTGCTATGATCAGACTCATCACGAGTATTCTCCAACATTGTTTCATCTTTTTGAAAGCAAAGACCTTATCTCTCTGCCCTTGCTATTAGTTATGATAGACATCTGGTCACAGCTGATTCTTTAACAAAGACTAATGTAAAAAGTGCCTTAAATACCTAGCTAATTTTAAGGGATTTTTGTTTTGTCCTTTCCTTGTGTTCAGTGGTCTGATACTTCACTTCTTCTAGCTGCTGCTGTATTAATTTTTTTAAAAGTTGTCTTTGATGTCCTATATTAATGACTTCAAATTTTGTACCACAGCCTTCAACTATGTGTTATTCCACCTGTATTTAGTAGCTTGGTCCTAGTTTTCCTCTCCTGTAAGCTCCTCTTTTGAATTGAAGGTAATGACAAACTAATGACTTATGCTACTACTAGTAAAAGTATAGTAGAAGACCACCCTTCCTCCATAATGAAATAGTTCCCTGATGAAACTATGTTTTCCCTGGAGCAAGAAAAGATCTGTCTTTCTGCTCTAGGTTCCCTCTTCTTGGCTCTTATAATAGCTGAATTTATTGAAATCCTTTTTTTTCCCACTGAAATTGTCAGTTTCTGCTTCCTTCTCAGAACCTTTCTTCTGCTGAAGATCATGAATTCACTTCATGTTCATCATATCATCTTGATTCCCAGATCTTCCTAGCAAGTCTATAATTTAGATATCCTTGCCCAATGATTGTTAGTTGGTTAAAATCCCTTTAGTGTTACAAGAGCTTGGGATGGTTTTGCTGGCTGCTTGAAAACCCATGCTTCCCATATCTTCATGACTTAAAAATTAAGTGTACATTGTCATAATAGATTTTTCAGCAGACCTACACTGCTCAGAGAATTTGGCTTAGGAGTTGGTGTGTGTATCTCTGGTTATCAGGAACAAATTGTACATATTTCTTTCCTTGTTGAAAAAACTCCTTTGGTTAGTCCACTTGTCAATTGTTTCATGAAGTCGTTTTACCAACAAAACTGTGATTTGAAAAGGTATTGGGACTTCTATTTTCAGCTTGTGTCAACATCTCTTACGTTAATAATTAGCACATCTGTTCTCTGCCCTGCCTTTTTGACCTGAAATTGAAAAATGGTGTTCTTGCAGTAATTAGGCAGACACTTGGACTTCACACAAGAGGACAGCAGGCAAAGACTCGGCATAGAGCTTTATTATGACCTTCACATTGCAGTGTTCTTGTGCAAAGACCAGTTATCACACAGTGAAAATTCATTAAATACCATCCCACAGACAGGATATGTCATCATATAAACAGGAAAGATGTTCACCACAGTGTTCCCCAGTCACCTGGGTTATTGCACAGATTTTACCTATTATGGTAACAGGTAAACAATACCCTATAAGGTCACAAACTATAATCCTCACTCTCAATAGGTCCAGAAGGCCACAAACCCATAATTCTCTCTCTCAGCCCATCCCTGGTGACCTGGATATGCTTCCATGGTCACCTCTGGGCCCAGGACAGAGGCTCACTTTGGGCCTTCCAGGCTTGCTTTTCTATAACACACATAGTGTAACCCCACATGGTGTTTACATTTTAGATCCTTGTGGAGGCCATCTATCTTTATGCTTTTTTGGTACCTTCATTTCTTTTGAAGCTATCTTCTTTTGATAGCTTCATTTCTTTCTCTGTTCTGCCACATGATGACTTGAGAGCACTCCTTCCTGCTGTAGTGTACCTCTAGACAAAGACTTGGTGGTGATCTGGGAGAGTCAGGGATAAATTCAGACAGTTTCTTGGTCAATACTGGTTGCTCTGCACTGTGAATTTTATCTTCTGGTTAAATCAAGCTACGGTAAATGCTCCAAATAGTTTTAAGGAAAATATGCTGAAACTGGCAGTTGGTATCTCTAGTGGGGGTAAAATGACTCAAACATTGAAAACATCTCACAGATTTGCTTTAGATTTTCACTTGAGAATTTTCAAATTTTAGAGTTTAAAATGTGCTTAGCTAAAGATCTCAGGCAACAGTGTCTGCTGTCTCATGAGAGAAAAAAAACCTTTGTGTAAAGTAAAGAGGACTTTGTAGTTTCTGAATTCTGATTATAAGCAATGAGGTACCTTTTAGTAACAAAAGTAAGCTTACCCATTTCTTACTGTCAACATTAACTCTATTTCCCAAGGTAAAATAGCATTGCTGTGTGACACCCTGACATGCTCTAGAACAAGTACTTTTGAAATAGCTGCTTCAGTGAACTTCTAATTTTTTGATCAGTGATTTTAAGAATTTAGTTGGTCTAAATATGCAGCACTGTGAACTATAGAAAAATAAGTTGAGTTCTAGACAAAATTTGTAGTTTAGCAGTATTCCCAGAGCCATATACCAATTCTGTTGTACAGCAGCTAGAACAAAGAAGAAATAAACATTTTCAGTCCGTAAATGTCTTTTGATCTGGTGCTGATATGTCAAAGTCCACCTACAAAATACAAGCTGCAAAAGTAGAACTTCCTTTCTAGGGAGAAGCAATCTCTCTGTGGGACACATGGGCAGACAGCATGGTTAAAACAGTTGAAGCACTTCAGTCCTCTTACCTGTTATTAACACCTGCTGACACTGCATCTTTCTTTGTTTTGCATTCAGGAGTCTTGCTGAAGAGGTTATGAGAGACAAAACCTTTGCTGTGCTCTGGTTACTGCACAGAGGTGCAACAATAACAAGGCTACGGAGTAGTAGGGTCATTCATTTGTGTGATGTCCCAGCTGCAGAGCCAGGATCTAACAGTAGATTAAATCATGCTCTGTCACACCTGTAGGTGAAAAGGCAGCTCAGTGGTGCTCGGTTTTGTCACTGAAGCATTTGCAAAGTGCTAAGCAACCTCACTCATGAATTGTCCAACTGCAGGAACTGTGTCTATGTGTCGGGGGGCGAGAGAAGCAAGATGCCGACTCAATGTGAGTGATAAGTCAAGCTCCGTTTATTAGTACACAGCTACAGCTTATATAGTATCTTGATTAATTATGCCTACTTGTCACTACTTCATTAGTTAGTCTCAAAAGTTACAATTTACATACAGTTCCTTCTGTTTACATTCTTCTCCTCATTTTTCTCAGCCACAAGTTCTTCCTAGGGACTTTCCACAGAACTCAAGGACACCCTGCCCTTGAGTTCCCTGTCACATCAGCAAGGCCTATGCCTGCCCTACTACTCGTCTCAGTTAAACTGGGCTTTGCTCGCACAGGCCCTCCAACGGCCCATGGCCCTGTTCGTGGAGCCATTCTCCAAGAATTCCCCCTATTTCTTTTTGTGCGAGCAAAACATTGTTGGTCATTCGGTTTACTTGCTTCATTAAACAGCCATACACAATTCTAATAATTACTATAAACATAATAACAATAACACACAAGCGTAAGCCTTCAAATAACAACGTTTGCAGCCAACTTGTAATGCCCTATGAGGACAGCTACTTAGCTATTTTTAGGTTATCTCTCACTTGCAATTGCTGGGTAAGTTGGGTCAGGGTTTTTAGTTCACACAGTGTTTTTTTCACACAAGGGTTTCACAAGGGTTTTTCTCTAATTAGAGCTCTAAGTTATTATCAGAAGGCTACAATAACAGATTCTTTTGCCAAATTAATCTTTAGACACCTGCAGCTTGTTTTCAGCGGTTGTGTCTCCCTTTCCCACAGCTGTCTTATGAGTAACCTTGAGCAGAGGCCTAGCTCTCATCTAAGGGGCCTGGATTGCTCACTTTGTGTCCGTGCAGCCGGAGATAGTTATTCTCTACAAATCCCCCTTCTTTTCTTTGAGCAATCTAGAAGTGGTTTACACATTTTTCTACTGCATTCATCAAACGCTTAACTACACATGGCAACAATATACTTATGTTTACAAATTAGTCTCAATTGCCTTGCTTTTGAAAGTTATTAATCAGAGTAGTAACTTATTGAATTTTGGAATACTATACCAACAGCCAGGGTCTGTAACAGCTGGCACTTTGTTTCATTGAGGGCTAGGGGATCCTTCTCGGGCAAGGTCCTGAAGTCCACCCCAAAAGGTGTGCAGATCATATAAACTCAAATTACTAAGTCAAACCTGACTTAAGTATGATTTGGATGTAGAAACACTTGGGTCTGTTGGTAGATGTCCAACCAGGGAGAGTCCAGGCTTGGCTAGAGCCAGGACCCCAACTGGAGGGACTTCTCTAACACAGATCTTATGAGAAAGCTGTTAGAAGAAACAGCAACTAGGAAGGTTACTTAAACTTGAATGAATCATGGCGACAGTTACATAAACATAATACAGGTTGTGCAGACTGTAAAGTAACAGACGTTATCAACTACTTTTAACTAAAAAGACCATGGTACTGTGTTGGGGGGGTGAGAGGAGCAAGACACCGACTCAATGTGAGTGATAAATCAAGCTCGTGTATTGTCAGACAGTGAGCATACTTCTCTGCGCCCCCAAAATAAAACTACATGATAAGTTTTCACACAGGGTTTGTTCTCATACAGAAGTTTCACACAGGACTTTTCTCTAATTAGAGCACTAAGTTAGTATCAGAAGGCTACAATAACAGTTTCTTCTGCCAAGCTAATCTTTAGACACCTGCAGCTTGTTTTTGGCTTTCATGTCTCCCTTTCCCACAGCTGTCTTGAGAATAACCTTGAGCAGAGGCCTAGCTCTCATCTAAGGGGCCTGGATTGCTCACTTATACTTTATGTCTGTGCAGCTGGAGATGGTTATTCTCCAACATATCCCCCTTCTTTTCTCTGAGCAATCCAGACCTGGTTTATACTTTTTTCTACTGTTTTTATCAAACATATAATAATATATGGCAATAATACATGCCAAACACTTAACAAAATATGGCAATAATACGCTTATGATTATAATAACTACTAAAACTATCAGTCTTATTTTTGCAACTTCTATTAACTATCTTTTAATACTTATACTTACTAACTAGTCTCCTAAAGGCGATTCTATTATCTTAATTAATTTTTTATTTTTATGTTTTCCCTCAATTGTTGTACATGGGAATAAATTGATAGAGTGGTCAGATAGATTTATACAGCACATTATTTTAAATTCTTCATAACCATGGCCTTGAGCCAGTAATAAAAGGTCTATTGCAGCTGCGTTTTGCAGCACTGTATGTTTAATACTTAACATCCTGCAACAGCTCTGAAATTATGCTCGACGTTAGGTTTAGCTGTTTAGCTGTTCAGCAAACTAGATGGTTTAGTTCTCGCAGGGCATTTTCAGTTGCAGCTCTTGACACAAACAGTGACAACAATACTCGGGCTACTTTCTTTTGTAATTCCACCTTATCTTTACAATTAGGGTCTAATTGATCTATTGATCATTTTGTTTTAGCTCTGTTACTTTTTGTAATACATCAGCTATTGAGGGGGCAAAAAGAGTGAGTTTGCTAATATAACAAGGTCTTTTATAAACTTTTATAGGAATTCTTTGCTATGTCTGGTCTCTACAAATTAAGAAGTACTCTGGGGGAAATTTTTTGGCTGTATCATTGTTCTAAATAGCAAATTTGCTGCCTCTTGTTTTTCCTCTTAAACTGCCCTTACAATAATCATTCTTATTTTAATACTTAAACTATTTAGAGGTGCCTGACACATTAGTCCAAAACATCCGATTATGCTGTTTATGAAATTCAATTCTCATAAAGGCTGGTTTTCTATTATAAAGACAGAGACTATTACATATTACACTATTATCTTAAGACTACTTCTATGACTCTTACTATGGCTACTGCTTTATGGCTACTACCTTCTACTATGTAGTGAAAATTCTCTTTATACTATCTCAAACATAGGATGTGCTATCATATAAACAGAAAAGATAAACAATACTCTATAAGGTCACAAACTACAATATTCATAACACACATAGTGTAACTTTATAATTCTCCCCTTTGTTTTAATTAACGTAAGTTTGTCTATGGCATTACTAGCAATCTGTCACAGGTAGTGTAGTAAGTAAGAAATACTTATAACTAGATGTAAGAATACTCTTAACACTCATGTCTTAAACATTCTAAGTGATCTATGTTATCTTGTGATTTTTCATTACTCAACAGGTCAGCAAATTAGTCTCAATTGCCTTGCTTTTGAAGGTTATTAATCAGAGTAATACCTTATTGAATTTTGGAATACTATACTAACAGCCAGGGTCTGTAACAGCTGGTACCTTGTTTCAGTGAGGGCTGGGGGATCTCTCCCAGGCAAGGTCCCCAAGTCCACTCTAAAAGGGGTGTAGCTCATACAAACACAAATTATTAAGTCAAACCTGACTTAAGTATAATTTGGATGCAGAAACACCTGGGTCTGTTGGTAGATGTCCGACCAGGGAGAGTCCAGGCTTGGCCAGAGCCAGGACCCTATTGGAGGGATTTCTCTAACGCAGATCTTATGAGAAAGCTGTTAGAAGAAACAGCAACTAGGAAGGTCACTTAAACTTGAACGAATCATGGAGACAGTTATATAAACATAGTACAGGTTGTGCAGACTGTAAAGTAACAGGCGTTGTCAACTACTTTTAACTACAAAGACTATGGTACCATGAACATGATAATTTAAAAAATGCATATGCATGATTTTACGTACGTAATTTTAACAGAACCTAATCCTTGCTATAACACACATAGTTATGCATAACTCTAGTAAACTTTTACAGAACTTAGTCATTATATCTAACGTTAACAGAACTTAATAAATTTAATAGCATTTAAATTTTAACAACATATTTATAGCTATTAATGCATTAGGGGTGATCCGCCTAAACTTCTTTGCTGTGCTCGGCCCTGGCCCCGTTTTGGCTCCGGCTTCGTTCTGGCTCTGGCCCCAGCTATGCGTAGTTGAGGTGAACTTTCTTAACTCTAGTTTCTAGTTGAAGTTTCTCAGTCGTAGTGTCTCAAGTAGTTTTTAGTCAAAGGTTTTTCATTGTCACTGTCCTCTAGGTTGTAGAGTAACAGGAAGAGGGGGATGAGCCATGCAGCCAGGGGGAAATTCTTTAGCTATACTTTTTTACACTTTTTAGTTGTAGTTGTTGAGGCCGGACACGGTAAAGTCAATTACAGGAGCAAGAGAACAGCGTGGGCAGCGCCGCGCCGCTTCCACCCCGCTGATCTGGGGAAGATCGGTGTTCTTAGGCTGTTGCTAAGGAAAAGTTTTCGCTGCGCGCGGTCCCAGTGGTCAGGGAAAACTGCCGTTACCCAGCTGCCACTGGGAAAAGAGGTATCCCGCTGCCCGCCTGGCGCGCAGAGAAGTTGCGGCTGCCGCCGCGCCGTGGTCTCCACCGCCGCCGGCTCTAGGGACGGGAAGCCGTGTGGTCTCTGTAGCCTTCCGCCCCCGGCGCGTTGAGATGCCCTCTGAGCCGAGGGCAGGAGCCGTCGCTAGCTGCAGCGGCCGCGGGCAGATCTCTCGCTCCCAGGGTTAGTCCACAGTCCCAAGTTCATTTTAGGAGATTCCAAATAATGGAATTATCACATTTCAATTCTTCTCACAGAGATGATAAATTGGAGGAGGTTTAGGACTGTTAGCTGTTCCTTGTCCATCGTCATCTCCTCCCCGGCTGTTATTCTGGCACTTCAAACATCGCATTAGGGTCCCCAATACACCTCTTTGCATTCTCTAATGCAGCTAGTCCTGCTATTTGCTTTAGGGTCTCTTTGTTCACTGCTCGCTTTTCTAAAAAGCACGTTAATAAGTTTAAGGCTACCTCTTGGTCCATCTTCGTCCAGCTGGTTTACAACGTCTGGCTGATCGCGCTGGCCTCTCCGCGTCTCTCCGCGCTGGCCGGGCCGCGTTGTTCCGCTCTGGCCCCTCCGTGTCTTTCCGCGCCGCGTCTACCCGCTGATTCCGCGATCGCCACGCAGCTTGTCAGAGTGTAGCCTTTTCGGGCGGCGGGCCTTTCTCCAGAGACCCGAGCTGTCGGATCAACCTTTCGGCCTGCAAAAGGTATAGATCTTAGCTCCCCGGTCGCTGCTCCCGGTGCTTTCCCGATCTTGCCAGTCCCGTCAATCACGTCGGGGTCACCATTTGTCGGGGGGTGAGAGGAGCAAGACGCTGACTCAATGTGAGTGATAAATCAAGCTCGTGTATTGTCAGACAGTGAGCATACTTATACTTCTCTGCGCCCCCAAAATAAAACTACATGATAAGTTTTCACACAGGGTTTGTTCTCGTACAGAAGTATCACACAGGACTTTTCTCTAATTAGAGCACTAAGTTAGTATCAGAAGGCTACAATAACAGTTTCTTCTGCCAAGCTAATCTTTAGACACCTGCAGCTTGTTTTTGGCTTTCATGTCTCCCTTTCCCACAGCTGTCTTGAGAATAACCTTGAGCAGAGGCCTAGCTCTCATCTAAGGGGCCTGGATTGCTGAGTTATAGTTTATGTCCGTGCAGCCAGAGATGGTTATTCTCCAACAGTACTGTTATAAATGAATCAGCCAATTTTTTGATTAAAGAGGATTTATTAAAAATCAAAGTATAAAATCTGAAAGAGAGCCACGAGGCAAAAGCAACGCCGAGCCAGGCGATCGGCGTTGGGGTGAACTGGGTCCGAAACACTGTCGGTTCGAATCTCACCAGTTCCCCGCTGTGGTTTCCATGAGGTGTCTTTTTATACCTTTTTTCTTCTTTGTTAATCTTATCTTTTCAATACAACAGTGTAGTTTTTTCCTGTCTTTCCACCATGTCTGATGACGGTTCCTGAAATCAGTAGTCGATTTTGCTGAGGGAATGACTTTCTGGCGACGTAAGTTATTTATTGTATATGCACACATGGAATCTATATCCTGGATCCATATCCTTGTTTATACACATGTAGAACACACATCCTGGAGCTCTACCAGATGAGGAAATCCCACGAAATGCTTATCTGTGGACATATCCTGGAGCTCTGCCAGAGGAAGAAATCCCATGAAATGCACAGTTTTTGGCGACCACCTATTTCTGGCATTTGTGCTTTCTCTCAACTTCAGTAAAATGCTGCAATCTTAATTTTAGCACGAATTATTTTGTAACATATACCACAATCCCTCTCCTTTTATATTAAAATATTAATTCGTGCTTTTATGGTAAGTTTGATTAGGTTTGCTTATTACACAATCTTAATTTCATCTTTCTACGTTTATAAGACATTAGCAATTACATTTCTACATTATTATGTAAATGAAACCTTTCTTATCTAAAGTTCTACAATAGTTTTTTTGAACAGGATGCTGATTAAAAACTTCAGACATTCTCTATGTCTGTTAAAATTAATCTTTGTACTCATCCCATGATTGTTCTTCATACATTTCGTAATTTCTTCGCGAGTTGTATAGATTATTTTTTCCTCTGTTTATGTGGGCTTCAAACTTAGTCAAAGCTTCAGTAGCTTTACTTTTTCCTTCCTCTTTTCTTAACCTCATTATCTTAGATACCTTGAGTGCTTGGCCAAGTTTTCCCATAGTTAATTCAGGGTCAATAGGCATTGCTGCTATTTGCATACTTTGGACAACAGAATGGATGAGTCGGACGAAGCATGGTACTAGACAAGGTAAAAACAGTAATCTAGCTGCAGAACATAATATGAAAAATCCCACTTTTTTCCACTAAGCTCTTCCCTCAAACAATTGGTCCCACCATGAGGCTTGTGTTGCCTTCTTGCTATGAAGGCAAGGCGACCTGGTTCAAGAACGACAGCACGGCAGCTCGGCCTCACCCGAGCCACTCGGGCCACGACTCACAGACACCAATGTGGTGGATGGTCAAATGGCGTTTATTATCTTATCTCATGAGGTTAAATAGTCTAGGGGGCTTCACTACGTCAGAAAGGGGACGGTGGAATAGCTAGGGTTAGTAAGGAGTGGAAAACTACTGGGGTTAGGAGGGGTTGCATACTTCGGGTGATCTCTTATCATGCAGGAATGAAGGGAGGGAGATTCCATGCTGCTCTTGCTTTCCGTCACATCGCGAGATCTTCCGTCCGCCTGTCCCTATCTACCACACTTCCCCCCCCCTTTTTTCACAAATGAATGAGGTAGTCATAGATATATGCACTGAAGTGAGGTACGAGGTAGTAACTTGACAAGGGAAAAGGGGTTTGGTATACCTGAGTAGATTTCGCAAGGCAAGTTGGAAAAGTCTTGCGATTGGCAGTGTTTACAGTTTGGATTACAGCATTTGTTGATGTTCTAAAAACAGAATGTTGATCCATTCCAGACGGGTCTGGATAACAGAGACTAGTTTGTTCAGCAGGCATGGTCCAAAGGTAAAAGCTAAAAACAACATTGCCAATGGACCTACCAAGGCGGAAATTAGTGTGGTGAGCCATGGTGATTGATTGAACCAGGACTCAAACCAGCTCTGTTGGGCTTCCCTGTCTTTCTGTCTCTGAGCTAGCCTATCTCGGAGCTCTGCCATGGAGTCTCTGACGACTCCTGTGTGGTCTGCATAAAAGCAGCATTCCTCTTTCAAGGCGGCACACAAGCCTCCTTGTTGCATGAACAAGAGGTCCAATCCTCGCCTGTTCTGCAAGACCACTTCTGAGAGTGAAGAAACTGATTTCTCTAGAAAGGAGATGGATTTCTCGATCCTCTGCAAGTCCTCATCGATGGTCATTTGTAGCTGAGACAGTCCTTGGTGTCGGGTCGCAAGAGCTGAGACACCCGTGGCCGTTCCGGCTGCTCCCAGGCCGAGCAGCATTGCAATAGTTACACCTGTTATCAGTGCTCTTTTGTGGAGCCGGTCGGGTTTCTCAAGAAGGTGGTACATCTCTTCGTCTGTATGGTACAGGACCCTAGGAACAATTAGAACTTGGACACAAAAGTCAGTGGAATCATTGAATTTGGCAAGAGACACACAAGGACTCACTCCAGATCGCTGACAAACCCACATCCCAGATGCGGATGGAACCACCCACTTATTCCTTCTGTTGGGCTTGACAACTTTGGTGCAGATGTTGCCTTCCTTTGCTAAGGTTGCATTGCCAAAACATCTGCCTTGACCTGTGACTTGACTCAGGGTGATTCCTCTGCGGGGAGTATCCCACCTGCACTGGTGAGGGGAGTCGGCTGTGGAGTAACTGAAGGGGATATTTAAAGCGACTCCTTCGTAGAAGGGGGGTTTGACATCATAGCAAAGCCAGCAGGAATCAGTTAGGTTCGGGTTGGATTCGTTCAGGGAAAGAAAGGTAGCTTCTAACATACGAAAGATTGGGTCAGGGTCAGACTTGGCTAAACTACTTATCTGGGAGGCATCTGCATGACCGATCAGGGTATCAGTGACTTTTGTGGGCAAGGCTTTGGAGTGGGTTGTGTTTTTCCCTTCTAGTACATCTTTAATAACTTTGTTTGGCCCAACCGCCCGGGATGCGGGGGGTTGGAGCTTGATAATTCGCACATTCACCCACTCTTTTGATCCTTGAATGACTACTGTCCACGTCCTGCCTGTGGCCCAACTAGGGTGATCTGGCTGCAAAACGGTCATGTTATAGTCAGTGCACCTCCGAGATTTAGGGATTTTATGATAGTTTCGATAGTATTTTTCCTGAAGGATGACAGGTTGTTTACAACCAGTTGGAGCCCAGGTGAACTGTAAAAATTCATCGGGCTTTTGAGGTTCCCATCCAGGTCTTGATGATCCAGCACTTGTAACAATGGTTTCACAGCCCCAGTACCCACAATATCCCCACCCTGGATAATTGCAGTACTTCTTCCCTGGGTTTGAGGCTGGGCACCAATAGGATAGATGCATACTTGTAACATGAGGGGAATAGGGGTTTATTTTTGGTTTTCCAGGGAACAGATCGGAAATGCGGATCACAAAGGATGGGGCATTCGGTGTGGTGGTTTCTTTGAGCACCTTGTCATTTGACAGGTGTTGCACGACCCACTTGAATGGCTGATGAGAGTAATAGTTTGGACTGGCTTGTTTTCTGGTAACAAGCCCCAACAGCAAAATCACACAAAAACACTGTTGACGTCTGGTTTTCACCGGTACAGAACTCTTGGGTGCTGCCTGACGGCTTGGAGGTCTGTCATTTTCCTCTGGAACAGGGGTGTACGCTTTACGAGGGTGTCCCACGAGCATGTCCTGTAAACAGAAACTCACAGTTCTCATTAGTCTCATTCTGCTCATTCTGAAGGTCTGGCTTTACTGACCTCAGTGGACACCACTTGATTTTGCTTTCTTTTTTGACAGCTGCGTACCCCCGCCCTATGAGTACCAGTCTCCAGCCCCGTTCCCATTCGCCTAGTTCATTTTTAATTATGACTTGTGGGCCCTCCTCTAATGCTCGGGTGGCCCAGTGTTTTTGAGCGGGACACAGTTTGTTTCATCCCCCCTAGAGAATTGGTTCAGTGCTAGCAAAGCGGTTGCTAGTATACGTGCTTGATCCCCTGAGGGAATGGAATTTTCAAAGCCCTCTGCTTTTGCTAGTACTTCTAACTTGGCTTTCAGGGTCTGATTTGCTCGCTCAACAATGGCCTGCCCGGTGCTGTTATATGGGATACCTTGCACTAGAGTGATGCCCCATTTTGAGGCGAATTCCTGCACTGGTTTGGAGATAAAATTGGAACCGTTCTCAGTTTTAATCTGTTTGGGGATGCCAAGCCACGCCATGGCTGTCAGCCAGTGCTGAATTGTGGTGATGCCTTACAAAAGGCTGACCTGAAACAGAGGCTGGACAGAGTTAAGAGAATAAAAGAAGTATTTATTAAAACAAGGTACACTTTGGGCCATGCAAGAGTCTCTCAGAGACTACACCCAAAAATGGACACCTAGCACGTGTTTTTGAGACAGATATACCTTTGGTTCATCTGCATATCAGAAACCCATTGTCTAATTACAGTTTCGGGTCTTGAAGTCCCATCCCCAGCTTGTTCCCTTCTTCTCTTCGCTGCTGTCCATGGGTGTTTACATTTTGGGCTTTTGGAAAAAACTGTATGTCCTTGAAACTCCAGCCCCGAGAGAAATTGTTTCGTCTAAATGACAGTAACAGAACACGAGATGACAATTTATGGAGTTTTAGAGCAGTCTTGATGAAAAAAATAAGAGGTTAAAACCTAAGGCATCATTTCCCCCCTTTTAGAGGCTTGACAAGGCTTCTACCTTGTCAAGTCTCTATTCTAAATATCTACTATATATTAATAATCTAGATTAATAATCTATTAATAATATACACTTAATAACAGTAAATATTTAACAACAGTAGATATATAAGAATTGTGACTATGATTACTATGAGCAGTTCTTTAAGCACTGAAGCATTATTTAAATCACGCTCTCTTCTGCATCACTCTTTGTTTTCTCAGTTGTTTCAGGAGCAGAAGCTTTCTTGACTCTGGAGTAGTGGATCCAGGGTCCTTTGCCAGAGACTTTGACAGCAGTGAGGGTAGTCAGCAGGACTTGGAATGGTCCTTTCCACTTAGCTTGTAGAGGTTCATTGTCCCACCACTTGATATAAACCCAGTCTCCAGGTTGGAAAAGATGTGCAGGTGTGTCCAGTCCGATGGGTCTGGATAGCACGATGTAATTCTGGAGCTTCTGCAAAGAGGAACCTAAAGCCATTAGATATCTCTGTAAATCAAGTTTCCCTTTTATATGAATTTCCCCTGGAATGTGTGGAATCTGGTATGGCCTACCATAAAGTATTTCATAGGGACTGATGTTATCCCTCCGCCTTGGCTGTATGCGGATCCTTAGTAAAGCTATAGGCAGGGCTTGAACCCATGTCATAGAGGTTTCTTGACAAATTTTGCTAATTTGTGTTTTAAGGGTTCCATTCATACGTTCAACTTTACCACTCGCTTGGGGTCTATAAGGTGTATGCAGATCCCAAGTAATTCCCAAAATCTGACTGATTTCTTTAATTACTGTGGCAACAAAGTGTGGTCCCCTATCCGATGACATTCCCAGGGGAACCCCAAACCTTGGAATTATATGATTGAGCAAAATCTTTACCACTTCTTTGGCTATGTTAGTGCGACAAGGGTAAGCTTCGGGCCATCCACTAAAAGTGTCAACCAATACCAGTATGTACCGGTATCCCTCTCTACGTGGTAATTCAGCAAAATCTATTTGCCAGTAATCTCCAGGAAGATCCCCTGCTTTTGTTACTCCTAACACAACTCTTTTCCTTGTATCAGGGTTGTTTTTGCAGCAAACTTCACATTTGCTTAATACTGTTTGTACAATTTCAGTCATTCTTCTTCCTATTACTACCTTTTTTAGATGTTTTAGAAGGTTTTCAGTCCCAAAATGTGTGTTTTCATGTTCTCTCTGAGCTAGCTCTCGAAGAATCAGGGGTGGGACTACAACTTGGTTTGTTGGTGTGACAGCCCACCCACCTTCTGTGATCTCAGCCTTGAGAGATTTAATAAGCTTCTGATCTGCTTGATCATACTTTGGGATGATCCCTGATAAGTTAACTTCCATTTTGGGAATTATTGCAAGGATACCTTTTTCTGCAACTCCTTTTGCCGCTTTGTCAGCAAAGCGATTTCCCAATTCTGGAGTGGTTTTCCCTTTCTGGTGACCCCTGCAGTGCATAATAGCTACTTCCGTGGGTTTTCTAACGCTCTCCAAGAGGGCAAGTATTTGTTCAGCGTGTTTAATTTGATTACCTTGAGCGTTTAGCAGTCCTCTTTCTTTCCAGATGGCTCCATGGGCATGGACGACACCAAACGCATATTTAGAGTCGGTCCATATATTTACCTTCTTCCCTTCACTCAGGTCCAGGGCCCTTGTCAGTGCAATCAGCTCAGCTTTCTGTGATGACACATCTGCTGGCAGGGCCTTCGCCTCAATTACCTTGTCTTGAGTGGTCACTGCATAGCCTGTCATCCTTTTACCATTTCTCATAAAGCTGCTTCCGTCTGTAAAAAGCTCCCAGTCTGGATTGTCTAGGGGCACATCCTTCAGATCTGTTCAGCTGGAGTAGACCTCTTCTATTGTCTGCAAACAATCATGCTCAGGGACATTGTCAGTTAACGTGGAAGACAGAAACATGGCAGGATTAACAACAGAAGTTGTTTTTAAGGTGACATCATCTTGTTCTAGTAACAATGATTGATATTTAAGCATCCGGTTGCTGGACAGCCAATGTCCCCCCTTTTGCTCGAGCACAGCTGCTACAGCATGGGGTACATACACTACAATGTGCCGTCCAAGGGTGAGTTTTCGGGCCTCTTGGATCAGGACAACAGTAGCTGCCACGGCTTTCAAACACCCTGGCCACCCTTGGGCAACATTGTCTAGCTGTTTGGAAAAGTAAGCCACAGCTCTCCGTTGGTTCCCGAGACGTTGAGCTAGTACCCCTAAAGCAACATTCAATCTTTCATAAGTAAAGAGTTCAAAAGATTTAGTTAAGTCTGGCAATCCCAATGCTGGAGCTGACATTAGGGAGTGTTTCAGCTGTTTAAAAGCTGCCCTTGTATTTTCTGTCCATATGATAATTCCATTTTCAGCTGCTTTTAATGCTCCAGATAGGGGTTTTACCAGCAGTCCATAATTTGCTATCCACAAACGACACCAACCTACCATTCCCAGGAAAGCTTGCATCTCCCTCACAGTGCGGGGCTCTGGGAGTTGACAGATGGCTTCTTTCCGTTCTTGGCTGAGCTGTCGATGTCCACGAAAGATCTCGAGCCCCAAGTAAATTACTGCTTCTTTGGCAATCTGTGCTTTGTCTTTAGAAACTCTGTACCCACTCAGTCCCAAAAAGTTTAATAAACTGATGGTAAATTTAATGCAGTCATCTCTGGTTTTAGCCGCAATCAGGATATCATCCACATATTGAAGAATAACTCACTCTGGCTCTTGTCTTTTCCAGTCCTCTAGTTCCTTTGCTAGCTGATTTCCAAACACTGTGGGACTGTTTTTGTACCCCTGGGGCAAAACGGTCCAAGTAAGTTGGCTTTTCCTCCCTGTCTCAGGATTCTCCCACTCAAAAGCAAAAAGCTCTTGGCTGTTTTTATGCACAGGAATGCAGAAAAAGGCATCCTTCAGGTCTATTACAGTAAACCACCCTAATTCGTCTGTCAGTGCAGTCAAAAGGGTCTAGGGGTTTGCCACAACAGGGTGTATGTCTTCAGTAATTCTGTTAATTGCTCTCAGATCTTGAACTAATCGATAGCTCTTACCATCTGCTTTCTTAATAGCAAGTATGGGGGTATTAAATCTGGACTCACATTGCACTAATAACCCATGTTGGAGGAATTTTTCAATTATGGGTGCTAATCCTTTACGACTTCCTAATTTCAAAGGGTATTGTTTTTGCCTTACCGGTGTGGCTCCTGGTTTGAGAGTAATACTCACAGGCTCTGCTTGTTTGGATCTTCCTGGGATATCACTGGCCCATGCTATTGGATTGACAGCTTTTTCAACTTCAATGGGGATTTCACCACATTTGTCCTGTATGAAAAGTGCAGCAACTTCGACAAATTTAGATTCAGGAATTACAACTTGTATTCCCTTCCCCTTTTTGAATTTAATTTCTGCTTCTAATTTCTCTAGCAAATCTCTCCCTAATAATGGGTTAGGGGAGTTAGGCATGTAAAGGAATTGATGAGTTACCCAGTGTTTGCCCAATTTGAATTTTAAAGGTTGGAAGAAAGGCCGTGTTTCGCTTACCCCTGTCGCCCC